>JADRCO010000186.1:0-44923 GCA_021464525.1 Rhizophagus sp. LPA8_4_AMF | reverse complement strand
TTCAATTTCCGGACCATTGATCAATTCCGAACCAACACCTGATGATCACATGACACTACCAACAACAATAGCTTTGGTAAATACCTAAATTTTAATTTATCTAACAAAAATAATAGAGTATTGTATAACATCCAGTGGTCATAAAAAGATGATCAATACCTCATTGGAATTGTTGTAGACCAAACTTGACCATGTCCCAAATCATCCCATCAGCCTAAATTATTGGCCATTCTAATAATGTCTTAAAACTGTACCAGTGATGATCTTCTAATTTGGACCGATAGGATGATTTAGGACATGGTTTGATTTGATCTATAACAGAATCATTGAATCAAGATGAGGCAAATTAACCTTTCTAAGTGTGATAGATCACAAGTTATTTAGAAAAAAATTAAATGAATTGACGTTTGTTTCATTTATATTGCAAATGTTTGAATGGATTAGTTATAAGGGTTGATTATTAATTTCAGGTTTTTTGCTTGGTACAAAGGAGAAGCAGATATCATATATTAATTACAAATTATTACCAGAAGTGATTGCATAAATGGAAAATATTTTGAATTGGTTGGAAAATACAAGACAGGATTTAATAATTACTCTTTTTAAAAATATTTAATAAATTTTTTCTTAAAAGGTAGGAAATGTTTTCCTTTGTTATAAATAAAGATTTTCTTTTGTTAGTATTCATTAAAAGAAGAAAATTTCCGATAGAATCACATGATATAATAAACCAAGTGATGAAAAAGAACTTTTTCAATGTCATTAATTATATTTAATAGAACGTGCACAAAAAACTTTTAATAGATGGAATCACCACATATATATATTATATTATAACTTACATATAAAACAAAGGAAATATTTTATTCTCTAATAATTTGGTATACTTCATAATCTTCCATGAAAAATTCACCATCGTCCCTTATGCTTTTTTCATAATAAAATCTCCTTTGATAATAAATTTCATCATAATTTGTAAATTCATAGGAAGCGTATATATTAATATCATCTCCAAAGCATGGGCCAGCAGTAGTACTAAACCATAATGCACAATCTGTAACTTCTATATTACTAATAATTGCATCTTTAAAAAAGATATCATTACTCTTGAGAGAAAAAATAAAACTATCTTTAGCTTCACCCCAGTCATGAATAGACTCCCATTTTATAGGATTATATCCACCAATAATCTCATTCGTTCCTCTTACTTTAATAAAAGTAACAGTATTCGACTTACCATCACATAATTCATGAAATTTTTTAGGAGTAAACCCATCTCGGCTTCCCCTAAACAATAATTCAAATTTATAAGGTAAATATAAATCTCTAATATAAGCGAATTTATTATCGATAACCTTATTATCAATCCATCTTGAAATAATTGAAATAATTCTTAAATCCACAATCTTTGAATCAATTTTGATATTTCTAGGGAGTAAGATGTTTTCACTTGGTACATTATCAGGATCCATATAAGAATTTACTAAATTTTCATAAAGTTGATGTCTTAAAAGTTTTTTATATGGACGAACTTTTCGTACAAATTCTTGAGATGAGAAACAATAAAATCTGATTAAAGGTAAATAATTTTGTAAAGTATTTTTCATTGTATTGAAATCATCATCTGTCCAAGTATCAGGATCTGGAATAAGAGTTGAATTTTTTGCGAGACTCCATTTTAATACATGCTCCCAAACCTCAACTTCTTTCATTTGTAAATCATCTCTTTCAATGAGCTTAATCAAAGATGTTTCGGGAAGTAAAGTAAAATCAAGTGAATCGAATATTTTTTCGGGAGATTTGGCCATTAAATTTGTACAAAATTGTTGAATTTCTAATAAATTATCGGATTGAAAACTTATTCGATGAGTAAGTTCAAAATTTTGTTCTATCCATTCCGACCTATTTACAATTAAATACTTTTGTAAATAATCAATTAACTCTTGAAGGAAAAGTTCATCTGCAGCGGCCAAAATTTTAAGGACATCGGCAGTATTTTGTCTGTTCAATGAAAGAATACCACCATAAATATATCTAAATTATAAAATTCATAAATTAAATTAGAAATTTAATCATTTATTAAATTTATTTCTTTAAAACTTACTTTAAAATAATTTGAAATATTTCTGGTGATATATTTGGTAATCTGATATGAACTAAATCATTAGTATTATTGCTCCTGTTATTGGAAGCTAAAATTCGTCGTAAATATGGAGAACGATAACACAAAATATTCTTATGAGCACGAAATATTTCTACGTTAGGATCTTCACCAGCTTCTATCGTAATATCATAATATTCATCATCTTTTAATAGTTCAATATAATTTTGACTTAATTTTGAAAAAAACTTTGTTGGCATAATATATTATTTTTTCTTAAGAAAAAGAAAACTTTAATTTCGATTAATTTAAACGGGACAATGGATTTATTTATTTATTTATATCTGGCCAGCCCGAAATGTGTGCCAGTTAGTGTAGATCACAACTATAATAGGAAGGTGCGATGTTTAAGTGTCACTGGTCACATGCAGGCGCGGAGTTCAAAAAACACTAATTATCTGAGGGACTCTTTTTTTAGTGGTCAAAAACTTATTTGTCACTATTATATGTCACCGCGATCGCCCTAACCTGGCACACATTTAGGACGTGATAAAATTACGTACATAGATTACGTTGCTGTTGATCAAAACACATACTGTCACGTAATTGACGATCATGTCTATGTTTTATTAATTTTTTTATATCGTATTTATTTTATTTAATATTTTTTATTTTTCATGTAATAGATTATTACAAATAAAGCTCTGCTTCATTGCAGACCCAGTGTTCGTGCGTGTTCATTCCTGATTTTAACAAGATAAATTTGGTTTTTGTTAATCCTTTATTCATGTTTGATTGTGGTGTTGCTGCACTTTACTCACGGCTGATTGGATTTGCTTGTGTAGTTTTCTTGTTATTGAATCCTTCTGCTTGCCCTTTTGCACATTATTTATTATTATAAACACTAAATAACTGGCTTAACAATATTATACTATCTCACATATAAAATTCGATAATATCATAAATTATATATTGTATATAATTTTTTTTTTAAAAACAATTCAGAGACAATTTAATACTAAGGAATATAAAATAAAATAAGAAGTACAGTAAACACCAGTCCACCATACATAAATTAAAAAATAATACTCTTAATTTCTCACAATTTGAAATATTTCATAATCTTCCATAGAAAATTTGCCTTCTTGGTCTCTTATCTTTTTTTCATAAGAAGTATTTATACAAAGGAACTTACAAAAATTCTCATTTTCATTTAATGAACCTATTGCAAGATCACGATTAAAACATGGTCCATTTTTTGGGTGATTTGCCATTGCGTAATTCATATCTTTTACATCACTAATAATTGCGTTTTTAAAATCACTTTTAAAGGAAAAAATAAAACTATCTTTAGCTTTAATCCAATTATTAGAAGTTGACCATGTAAAAGGATTATATCCACCAACGATTTCTTCTTTTCCTTCTATTTTAATAAAAGTGACAGTAATGAGTTTATCATCACATAATGTATGAAACATTTTAGCAGTAAAACCATTTCGACTACCTCTTATTAATAATTTAAATTTATATGGTAAATATAATTCTCTCAAATAAGAAAATTTACGATTAACATCCACTTTATCAATCCATCTTGAAATAATTGAAACAATATTTAAATTAACAATTGTTGAATCAATTATTTCGTCAATATGAATATTTCTAGGAAGTGAAACATTATCATTTGGTATACTATCGGGATTCATGTAAGAATTTAATAAATCTTTATAAAGTTGAGAGTTTAAAAGTTTTTTATATGGATCAATATTTTGTAAAAATTCTTTAGACGATAAACTAAAAAATCTGATTAAAGGTAAACAATGTTTTAAAGTATTTCCCATCATTCTGAAATCATCATCTGTCCAAGTATCAGGATCTGAAATAAGAGTTGAATTTTGTGCGAGACCCCATTTTAATACATGCTCCCAAACCTCAACTTCTTTCATTTGTAAATCATCTCTTTCAATGAGCCTAATCAAAGATGTTTCAGGAAGTGAAGTAAAATCAAATGAATCGAATATTTTTTCAGGAGAAATAGCCATTAAATTTGTACAAAATTGTTGAATTTCTAATAAATTATCAGATTGAAAACTTATACGATGAGTAAGTTCAAAATTTTGTTCTATCCATTCCGATTTATTTTCAATTAAATACTTTTGTAAATAATCGATTAACTCTTGAAGACAAAGTTCATCCGCAGCGGCCAAAATTTTAAGGATATCGGAAGTATCTTGTTCATTCAATGAAAGAATACCACCATAAATATATCTAAATTATAAAAGTTTATTAATTAAATTAGAAAATTTAATTATATATTAAAGTTATTTCTTTACAGTAACTTACTTTAAGATAATTTGAAATATTTCTGATGATATATTGGGTAATTTAATATGAACTAAATCATTAGTATTATTGCTCCTGTTATTGGAAGCTAAAATTCGTCGTAAATACGGAGAACGGTAACACAAAATATTCGTGTGGGCACGGAATATTCTTACATAAGGATCTTCACCAACTTCAATTGTAATATCGTAATAATTATCGTCATTATCCAATAATTCTAAAAAATTTTGGCTTAATTTTGAAAAAAAGTTTGTTGGCATTTATAGAATTTTTTAAAATATAAAAAAAAGGGGAAAGAGAGAAATTTCAAAAACGATAGCCGGTTAAATTTTTAATGTGCATATTTATATATCCGATATCCGGTATGTAGATCTCTAAACAAGCTTTCTATTATGGTTACAATGAAACGTTAATCACCAGAAATTTCACCACCGTTGATTTACATAAAATTCTGATAAATAAAAGGAACGAATATTAAATATTTAATATTTAATATTTATATCATTATAATATGAGAAATCATTTTTCCAATTTTCTGTTTGAACTTTTTGGTTTGGCGGGCGGTAATAATGAAGGGAGGGAGTTTATTTACATTTTAGTTAGAGAAATAACATGTATATTTGACTCTTTTTTTTTATTAACCTATTATTACTTGAAAAATTAAACGAGTAAAATATTTAAGATCTTGCGGTTGACCGCGATTTACTGTGTCTGCCACCAAATTTTTCGGCAAGCTACTGTACATCATAATGAATGAAATAAAACTTTTTGCATAGACGAACCTTTGTCAAAATTTAATCGGAAATTTTCATTACGTACAGGGAGGACGTAGCTCATTATTATTATAAAATTTTTGAAAATAATTACACATAAATACTTCACGATAAGATTTATTATTATATAATTTTATTATCAAGTTCTATCAGTTAAAATCGTCAGGTTGGAATCTTAATAAAAATAATATGATATTTGAGGCAAAAGCTTGTTGAAATTACGTATCCTCTGCTTAATCATATTACCAAATATATTAAATTTTATTTTATAGTAAATTTGTCAATTTCCTCAATTTCCTTTCCTGGATCAATTTTTAATTTTTCATACCTATTTTTAGCAACAATTATAACAATTGAACATTGAAAGATAAAAATAAAAATTGAGCCAAAAAATTATTATATTTACAAAGAATGCTTATAAAATAAAAATTTACCCAGAAAATCGCAACTAAATATATTTAGTAATTCTTATTAGCTGTAATTATAATTATAAATATTGACTAATATTTTAAAAGGTTGTTGTCAAGACACCATGCATATGATGATGTTTTGGATAGTTTGTCATTTGATGTCTGTATGTAGAATGATGTCTAAATATCAACATGACGTTAACATTATGCCTATATTTTCCCTTACTATATTATTATATCTTACCGATCCCAAATCAGTTTTACTAATCATAATTAAATCGAGAAGTTTATACAGATTATGTAAGCCTGATAAACAGTTACTCAACACAAAGTGCCGAGTAACTATAAATATCAAAAGTTCGCCTTAAAAAAATCTAAAATTTTTTAATTATAAAAAAAAAATGTCAAAACTCTCACAAGATTGCCTTTCAATTATTTTTGAAGATTTAGAATATGATGTCAAGTCATTATATTCCTGTCTTTTGATAAACAAATTTTGGTGTGAAACGGTTGTACCGGTTCTTTGGAAAAATCCTTGGAAGTTTCTTAAGAATGATAAACTTAGATTGTCTTATTTACATAAAACTATTATCTCATTTTTGCCACCCGAAATTAAATTTCATTTAATAAATAGGGACATTAATACTCGTAAACCGTTATTCAAATATGTTAGTTATCTTAAAACTTTAAAAGATACTAACATTATGGCTATTGCTCAAAATACGTATGATAGAAATTATGAGAGTACAATCATACGGGAATTATTTAAAATGATTTTTAATTATTCTCCGAATATTAAAAAACTTATAATATTTAGTAGTTATGTTGATCAAGAAATTTGTAATATTTCAGGATCACACGAACGTTTTTTAAATGTTACTACATTAAAATGCAATGCTTCTGTTAAACTTGATAAGTTGGCACAAATTTGTCATAATATCAAATATTTAAACATCAAATATTGTAATTATGATAATCCTGGATTAATTATTTTAATTAAAGCACAAAAGAATTTACAATATTTCAAATGTGGTTTCAGAGCTTTGGCTGATCCATATGAAATTTCATGTGAAGGAATTGGAGAAGCTTTAACAAAGCAAGCACATTCTATTCTTTTAATTCATCTAAGTTGCCCAATTAAATTTTGTTGTCCAATATTTGGCAAATTTGTTAATTTAAAAACTTTAAAAATTGATGGAAATATTGTAGATAATAGTTTAATGGAGCCTAATCTACCAAATCTTGAGTATCTTGAATTATATGGTGGATATATTTATGAAGCAGCAATACTTATTAAATCAACAAAAGGTAATTTACGAGAGATTAGAATTAAACATGATTTTCATGAAAAAAATATGGTAATGTTTATTCAGTCCATTACTCAATATTGTCCAAATCTAAAATCAGTTGCTTTGTTTTATCAAGATGATGATTTGATTATCAGGGAATTAGAAAGATTAGTTATAGTAAGTAAGGGTTATAATAATGATTCTTATGATAAATTATTAGATATATTAGTAATACATGCACCTTCAAGTTTAAATTCTTTAAAATTGGAAAATTTTAAAATTAAAATGGAAAGCTTGAAAACTTTCTTTAAGAGATGGAAAGAAAAACATCATACTTTAATATCTATTTATTATATTTTATATTTTAAAGAAATTCATAAAGTTGATATAATCAATGATTGTGTTGTTAAAGTAAAAAAATTTGATGTTAATTATTATTGCCGTTATTTTGATTGGAATTAAATGTAAATATAAGGTATTATTATTAGCGAATTATATTGATAATTATTATGATTATTGGTGCTATTGAAATTTAATAATGTTCATACATAAGGAATATCATTGTATTTGTGTATTATTACGTTATTATGTCCTTGATTAAGGAAATATTTGAATGGTACACTTACTACAATGGCAACGTTTTTATGAAACATGTTTTTATTTTTTACATAATTAAGTTTACCTATAGATTAAAACTAAATATGAACGTTTCGACGTTTCGACGTTTCGTTATGATATTCAGGTTTGTGTAACCGATATCAGATGATTTTCGTAATACTCAAAAGATGGTAAAAATCTTTGTTTTTACCTGTTATTTGGTTTTGTTTTCCATATATGTAAATACTGTAAAAATTAAATAAATTTTTTTTAATTGAATAATTATTTGTGTTCCACTTGATTTACTAAAGAAAAATTTTCTTAGTCATTTGTATAACATTCATATAATTAAAACACAAAGGCCGATCATTTCGTTGTTTTAGCGACTTTTAATAAAATTAATAGTTTTCCAGTTCAATTTACTTTATTAAAATTTCCAATATAAACTGCTCAAAAAAAATTTTTTTACGCATTGAATAATTAAAACAACGTTTATATTTAATATGGATACTGATTGGTATTTCACTAAATATAACACTAAAATTTCTACTACTCGTAAAAAAATAATTCACGCTACTCTTTATAGAACATTTGCATTAACAGATTATACTAATAAATTATGCGAACAACATCAATTTAGACAAAAATTAATTCTAGATGATAAAATTCTTACGGAAGATGAAAAATTTGAAACGATAAGAAGGTTAAATGAAGGTTATGATTATCTTAAAATACTTTTTAATGAAGGAACAAAAAGATTATGTGAAAATTGTGAAAAAGAATGTTTAGCAACATTTTATTGTGAGAATTGTATTCGAAATTATTTAAAAGATAATTTTCCAAATTGGTCATCTGGAAATGATAATATTGATATTTTAATACGAAAATGTCAAGAGGAAACATTTTTTCCAATTCTGGTAGTTGAGTGGATACCATATAATCATTTACAAAATATTACATATTTAACGAAAGGTGGATTTTCTGAAATCTATGTGGCTGAATGGATAGAAGGAAGATATATTAAATGGGATATCGAAGAAAAAAGATTAGTAAGATCAGGTAAACATAAGGTAATCCTTAAAAAATTAGAAAACATTGAAAGTGCGAACAGAAGTTGGTTTGAAGAGGTTAGTGATCCAAAAAACAATGACTTTTATTTTGAATAAGTAATAAAAATTTATTTGAAAACATTTGTATAGGCGGCATTACATTTAAACATATGTATCAAATGGGTAGAAGTAGCATTATGTTATGGTATAACGCGAAATCCACTAAATGATGCTCATTTTCTTGTAATGTCTTTAATGGATATGGATTTAAGAAAATATTTGCAACAAAATTTTAATAAACTTACGTGGAAGGAAAAGATTTTAATTACAATAAAAATAATTGATGCGCTTAATAGTATTCATAACGAGAATGTGGCTCACAGAGACTTGCATTCCGGAAATATATTGTATTCACAATATAATAATTATTGGTATATCAGCGATCTCGGATTTTGTGGTCCTATTGATAAACCACCAGGAAGTATCTATGGTAATCTTCCTTATATGGCACCAGAAGTAATTATTGGAAAAAGATTTACTCTTGCATCTGATATTTATAGTGTCTCAATGCTTATGTGGGAAATTTCATCCGGTAAACCACCTTTCTATTTTAATAGATATAAGGATTATGATCTGGCAATGAACATTGTAAATGGTATGAGACCAAAAATATCATCGGATACTCCTTTAGAATATAAAAATTTAATGATACAATGTTGGGATGCTGATCCAGCAAAAAGACCTAACGTTAGTAGTTTTTTACAAAAAATGAGAGAAATTAGTACATCATTTTATCAAAATGAAGAAATAGAAAAACAAACAAATAATAGTAAAAACATAAATAATATCCAATTAAATACAAATTCTAGTGTAAGCTCAAGTTCAATCAATTCTTTCGCTGAAAATCTTAAAAGTAAAATATATAATTTTGAAATTTTATCTGAACCAAGAAATGCTACTGAAGGTAATTAAATTATTATAAATTTTGCTTTCTTTCATATTATTTCGAATTTTTATGAATTAATATAATTTTATATATTTATAGAAGAACAAGAAGGTAATAAGAAAAAAATAAATTATATGTCATGATTAAACTAAATGTAACAAAATGGTTTATTTTTATTATATTTATTAGCGTATCGAAGTGTGCAATTTGATCTTAGTATTCCGGAAAGTAAGTATTTATTAATAAAGTATATACTATATACACACTAATTGTTGATATTATTAAAAGTTTATTAAAAATTTTAATAATTATTTCAAGTTATTACATCCAAACAAGCGTCTGAACAGAAAAATTCTTTGAAGTTAATTGGTAAGATTTCTAATTTAATAAATATTTACTACTATACTGTAACGAAAAATTTATTTATTAATCTGTTTATTTTTTTAATTATCTAAAATAGAAGACAAGCCTAAATCTGAAAAAATAAAGTTATACAATAATAAAGGTAGCTAGTACATAATTTTGTTTTTAATAATAAATAAAAACTTTATTCCGTAACCAATCTTTTTTCTGTAAATTAATGAAAATTAGTAAATTATGATAATAATGAAGCTGAATTTCAATATACGCAAAGAAATTATATTGGAGACGATGATGGTAAGTAAATAATCTTTTCCCTAATAATATTCCATACTTTCATAATCTAATTATCTTCATAAAATATATAGATGATTATGAAGCATATAATTCCTCGAATCTTCATTCAAAGGAGCAGAACGAATTAGAAATTCCTGAGATTCTGATGAATTAAATGTTAAAAATAATGTATTTTTTTATATATATATAATATGTTTTTGCTCAATTCTGAAAGTTAGAAAATATTTATTTTTATTTTTTTTAACGAGTGTTAGCTACACTCATAATTATAAAATAAATATTATTTACTATGGTTTACTTTTGAATATTTATCGTAATTTTCTTGCAGTTATTGAATAATTTAAATGAATTTCAAGCTCTGAATCACCATTTTTTTTATAATTGTCCGCGTAGCATGTTTATCGACCAATTAGACTTTGCATTTAGTTTTACACAGTACATGTCACGACTGTCACGTGATGTAAATAAATTGATTATGCTTCGGTCCTGAACGGTTTGCGTTCCCTAGTTTATCTAAAAAATACAAATTCAAACAATGATTAATTCAATATCGAAAAAATTGATTTCAGGTATATATGGAAACTGCATAATAATTGTGTTTTTCTTTTAATAAAGTCACATATTTGATTTAAATTACATATTTTGAATATAAAAATCAAAATATAGCAAATATCGTAAGAATTAAAATAGTATACTTATTGTGAATACATCCTTATCTTGTACACTATAGTATAAACTCTGAATTAACACATCTTCCAGTTATAAATTAAAAGTCCACATTATACAATTTATTTTCATTTCAGTTCGTCTTGAAAATTTTCTCAAATAAAGATAAAGAACTTTTAAAAAATGTTGTTACAGCTGAAATATTTAATATATCAGAAAATCAAAAAATTATATTGTTACTGCTGCTTCTTGACTAGTGATTGAGATTTTATTTATTTGAAAAAAATTAAATTTATAAATCAACTGCAATAAATTCATATACTATAAATTTAAATAAATGAGCTAACATTCATTATTTTTACTTAAGAATCTGGTACAATAGTACTGTACTACCGAAATATTCATACAGAATATATTAAGTAATTCGATATAATGATAAATTTTTCCCGTACTGTGTGCTGTAAATACTTTAGAGAAAAGAACTAGAAATTGGTCGATCGAAGTTAATATAACTTTAAATGGAGTAATAACTTTATGTTAGGTAATATTTTCATTACTTTATCAATATTGAAATCTTTATTTTATAATTCGTTAACTCAGTGTTTGGATTTTGGCCAAAAGTACTAGTGCCTAATAGATGATGACTGGCGTTTGTTGGCCATAAACAGGCAACGGTAAAATTGCTATAAACACGAAAATAATAAAATGATATTGGCTAATATCTCCATTGTAAGAATATTTTAAAAATGATTATTGGGTGTATAATGGTAACATAAAAGTAGAATTATTGGTCAATCTATAAGGATAAATCGATCTTTAAATTTATTTTTTAACGATTTTAACGTCAAAGCATCAAAACATCCTAAACCAGCCTAATGGCAAATGGCCAATATCGAATGTATCAATAAAACTTTATATATTTAAATTCATTTTTTTTATAATCTTAAACATTTTACTCAATTTCATTATCAACTAATTATCAACCCAAAACCCCGAACAACAATCCGATCAATCAGAAAATAGAAAGCCCGCTATGCTGATGTTACTTTCTTCCGATTTCATCCTTGTGAATAGCCCTTAAAGCATAATAATGTAACACGGATTAAGATACACTTTTTCAACATATCGTCTTTATAAAATATGATCCACATTTGAAATCAAAAAACTATTTCAGAATTATCGTAATATTTCTTTTTTTTTTCAAAATAGCATGTTTAAAAATAACAACTTGCAAAAGTTACTTCATGCGTTATGTTAAATTCAAATAAATTATTTCATCTTAAATGTTTTAATGGAAAGGCCTACAATTATTGTTGCTAAATAAAGATTAGAATTCGAGCATTTAGGTTCAAGGAAGGTCGCTTTCATTATATTTCTTACTTCACCTTAGATTTAATTCTTCACTTAAATTAAAAATTTCGAAATTATCTTGCTCAATTACAAACTGACTTTATTTATGTAAAAACAAAATTACATGAACTGTACTCTATAATCAGTGTTGAGCAATAAATAAATAAATATAAAAAAAATAAATGAAAAATAAATGTGAAATAAAACGTCAAAAAGGTTATAACTAGTAGCTAATCTTAACTTAATTTTTATTATACCAAAATAATTTTCTATCTTATTCATTCATCACTACAACATACAAAAAATATAACAATCAATACAATTATAGAATTGATAACAGAATTAAAACAGTACTTACTTTGTAAAATCAATTACTTCTACTGAATTATTTCCAATGTTATCATCTTTTGGAAGATCTTTTGTAAATGGATTAAGTAATCGTGATGTATAAAAAGCTTGTGGATGGGTAGTTAATCGTTTACTTTCGTCAAATGGTGTAAGGTGGGATTTTCTGTATTCTTCTGCTTCTTTGAATTGTTTTTCAATTTCATAATGTTGTTTTTCTTTTTTAATTTTCACAATTCTCTTAAAAGAAAATTTTTCATACTTATACGAACAAAAAAATAGATCAATTAATTCAAGAATTTCGGTTATTTTTGGCCTATTGTCTGGATTTGAATCCCAACACTTTTTCATTAATTCACCATAACATTTTGGTATTTCTTGCTCATTTATTTCAGGCCTAATCCCATTACATATTTTTATTGCTAAATACTGATCATGTGCACAATCTGAAAATGGCTGTTTTCCAGTTCCTACAAAATACATAATCATACCAAAACTATAAATATCTGTTGCTTGAGTGTAAGAATTTTTTTTTAACATTTCAGGAGCTACATAAGGCATAACTCCATATATATTATTTTGATTAATATCATCAACTTTTCCACATAATCCCATATCTGAAATATATATACTATTATCATTTAAATTATTGACATAGATAACATTTAATAATATATTTCCTGTATGAAAATCACGATGGACCATCTGATTTTGATGAATTTCTTTAAGGCCTTTAATAATATTCCATAGTGTTGTTAATTTATATGACCAATCAAAATTTTTGTAATTTTTATTTGTCCAATAATCAAAATTTCCACCTTCTGCATAGTCAAGAATCATTATGTAATCTTTTGTAATTGGATTTTGTGATATTCCATAAATTTTTAGAATATTATTACTAATATAATTATCATATTTCTTAGTTGAATATGCTTTAACCTATTAAGTATGATAAAAATTATCCTAATTAGTAAATAATTATTAATATTAAGACAATATTTAAAATTCAAAGAACGAAAGCCTTACTATACCTCACTTAAAAACTTATTTGAGATATTTTGAGAGTTAAGTAAGCATTTCAAAGCAACCTTTTTATCCTGAGTTCTTAAATATCTTTTTCTATTATTATCATAACATAATGGACCATTTTTCCATATTGCTGAATATACTTTAGCAAAACCACCCTTACCAACTTCTAAAATATTATTAAACTGATTATATGGTACCCATTCAAATACTATATCGTCATTTGAATTAATTTCCAATTGCATTTCTTGAACTAAATGGTCAATTTTTTCATTTTCACTAGAGCTATCTGTAAAATTCTTTTTAAAATAATTTATTTGGCACAATTCACACAATTTACCATAAGTATATATTCCACATTTTTCACAATATCCATCTTCAAGAACCACAATATAATCTTTTGTATCCGAATTTTGTGATATACCATATATTTTACAATCTGAGAAATTCTTAATATAACAAAAATAAAAAATTATTGTTCAAGTTATTCATTTATAAAAAAAATCTAATAATAAATTACATACCTCATTCAGAAATTCGCTAATGTTTTGCAAATTACATAAATTTTTTAAAATAACACTTATATTTTGACTTTTATTTCTTACATATTTGCTCTTACCATCATAATATGATGGACCATTCTCCCATACTGCTGAATATACTTTTGTAAAACCACCATGACCTATTTCTTCAATATTGTTAAACTGACTATATAGTACCCATTCAAATACTATATCATCATTTAAATTAATTTGTAATTGTATTTCTTGAACTAAATGGTCAATTTTTTCATTTTCACTAGAGCTATCTGTAAAATTTTTATTAAAATAATTTATTTGGCACAGTTCACACAATATACCACGTATATAAAGTTTACAATTACAATTTCCACAATAACCATCTTCAAAAATCATAATATAATCTTTCGTATCTGGATTCTGAGAAATTCCGTATATTTTACGATTTGAATTATTTTTTATCTATTAAATATGAAAAAATTTCTATTTAAGCATATTCATTCATAATAAAATCTAATAATAAATTACATACCTCATTCAGAAATTCATCAATATTATTTTGTGAATTACATAATAAATTTTTTAGAATACTACTTTTATTTTGTTTTTCATTTCTTGTAAATTTGTTTTTACCATCATAATAATATGATGGACAATTCTTCCATACCGCTGAATATAATTTAGTATAGTTATTTATATTTATTTCTTTAATTTTGAATTGATTATATGGTATCCATTCAAATACTATATCATGATTTTTTAATTGCATTTCTTGAATTAACTGGTCAATTTTTTCATTTTCACTAGAGCTATCTGTAAAATTCTTTTTAAAATAATTTATTTGGCACAATTCACACAATTTACCATAAGTATATATTCCACATTTTTCACAATATCCATCTTCAAGAACCACAATATAATCTTTTGTATCCGAATTTTGTGATATACCATATATTTTACAATCTGAGAAATTCTTAATATAACAAAAATAAAAAATTATTGTTCAAGTTATTCATTTATAAAAAAAATCTAATAATAAATTACATACCTCATTCAGAAATTCGCTAATGTTTTGCAAATTACATAAATTTTTTAAAATAACACTTATATTTTGACTTTTATTTCTTACATATTTGCTCTTACCATCATAATATGATGGACCATTCTCCCATACTGCTGAATATACTTTTGTAAAACCACCATGACCTATTTCTTCAATATTGTTAAACTGACTATATAGTACCCATTCAAATACTATATCATCATTTAAATTAATTTGTAATTGTATTTCTTGAACTAAATGGTCAATTTTTTCATTTTCACTAGAGCTATCTGTAAAATTCTTTTTAAAATAATTTATTTGGCACAATTCACACCATTTACCATAAGTATATATTCCACATTTTTCACAATATCCAACTTCAAGAACCACAATATAATGTTTTGTATCCGAATTTTGTGATATTCCATATATTTTACAATCTGAGAAATTTTTAATCTAACAAACATAAAAGAAATTACAGTTCAAGTTATTCATTTATAAAAAAATCTAATAATAAATTACATACCTCATTCAGAAATTCGCTAATGTTTTGCAAATTACATAAATTTTTTAAAATAACACTTATATTTTGACTTTTATTTCTTACATATTTGCTCTTACCATCATAATATGATGGACCATTCTCCCATACTGCTGAATATAATTTAGTAAAGTCATATATATTTATTTCTTTAATAATATTGAATTGGTTATATGGTATCCATTCAAATACTATATTATGATTTTTTGATTGCATTTTTTGAATTAAATGGTCAATTTTTTCATTTTCATTGGCATTATCTGTAAAATCCTTTTCAATGTAATTTATTTGGCACAGTTCACATAATTTACCATATGTACTATACATAATACAGTTTTCGCATTTAATTTCAATAACCATAATATAAACATGCGTATCTGGATTTTGAGAAATTCCATATATTCTACAATTCAAACTGTTTTTCATCTATTAAAGCAAATAATTATTATCTAAAAAGTATTTAATTCAAATTTATAAAATTTCATACCTCATTAAATTCATCAATGATATATTGTGAATTATATAGTGAATTATATATATATTTTAGAGCAACCTTTTCATTCTGAATTCTTATATATTCATTTTTATTATTATCATAATGCAATGGACCATCCTTCCATAATGCTGAGTATACTTTAGCAGAACTCTCTTTATCTATTTCTTTAATATTATCAAACTGATTAAATGGTATCCATTCAAATGTATCACAAGAATCAATTTTGAATTGTATTTTTTGAATTATATTATTAATTACTTCATTCCAATTATATTGTATTTTACATGTTGAACACTTTTTGTAGTATTTATCTACATATTTTTGATTACATTTTATACAATATGCATCTTCAAGAACAAGAATATAATTATTTGTGTCTGGTTTTTGAGATATTCCAAATATTTTAACATTTCTAGTATCCTTTATAAGTGAATAAGATTTGATCTATTAAGGCATAAAAAAAAGTTATTATATAAACGTAAATAATTATAATAATTTATAATATTCATACCTCATCTGCAATATTATGAGAATTAGAGATATATTTTAAAACAATATTTTTATTCTTGTTTCTTATGTATTTATTTTCAATAAAGTATAATGGACCATCTTTCCATATTGCAAAATATATCCTACTCATACTACTCATACTATTTCCTTTTATATCATCAAACTGGTCATATGGTATCCATTCGAGTATAATACTATCAAAATAATTAATTTGTAATTGCATTTCTTGAATTAAATTATCAACTTTTTCATTTCCACTGGTCCAGTTTTTGAAATTTTCTCTTAAATGGCTTAATTGACATGGTTTGCACCATTCATAATAATGACAATTATAATTGCCACATTTTTTACATATCGCCATTATACTATATTGTGAAGGAAAGAAAAAATGAAAAAAAAAATGTCTAATTAGCCAACATACCATTTAAGGAAGATAACCCGATTGGATGTTTAATTAGTTGGTTACACTTATGTTCAATATTAAATTAATGTGATATCTCCGTATTCAGGGGTCCTGCACACCGACACCTGTTTCACCAACATAACCATTTTGAATTTAACATGTCTTTCAATCGCGATAGTTATTTATAGAAACAGCAACAACCAACATGTAAGCAAGTTTTTTAATTATTTTATCTTTTATTATACATAATTTATTATATTTTGTATTTGTCGATTACTAACAAAAAAAGTTTTTACCGAATAAGTAATAATTATTATTTATTGTATGAAACAACTATTATAAAATTGGATTGAAAATACTTTTGCAATTTGAAAGTAAATAAGCCTATAATTTTTTTTTAATAAGCATGTATAATTTTCTTTATTAATTATAGTTACGAAGAAATGTTGTGAGCAATTCCTCTTAAAAATCAACGATCAAATAATTTGAAATTAAAGCGCAATAATAAAGAGTGAGGTGACTATCCAGCGTAACCACGAAAAAATGACTACGTACCAATATAATGGACTTTTGATTTACTAAACTCTACGCTTTATTGAAAAGTTTGTAGCAATAAGCTTTAAGTATCTTTAAATGAAACGTAAATATTTACATCACAAAAATTTAGAATATTCTTTATTTCTTAGCGGATATGAGTATTTTGAGATCTTTTATAATAATTTTATAGTCCTTCGTTACACTTCGGACTAATTATTATTCATTTTTGGTTAGATTGAAGGGTCAATTTGTGTGACTTATTGTGATTGACCTTTTGCTAATTTTTTTTTTTTTTTTTACTATTTTTAAGTTGTCTTAACGACTTTTAAACCCTTTTTTTATGTTTTTCTTAAAATTTTTTTTTTGCTTTTTGATTTTATTGCTCATATAAGCGGATTTTATTTGTTTGAAAATTTTTTCAAAAAAATTTAATCATATAAAAATGAGCAAATATTTAGTGTATTATGAATAGTTCTATATTAAGTTAAATTATAGTTATATTCCGATAGTTTCTTTATTTGTAACTGAAGTGATCATAACTATGCGTCAATTTCGTATAATTTAGAAATTTTAGTTTAAACCTCGCAGATACTCCCTACACACAACTATATGTGAACGGAAGAATTTGTATTAAAAATTCATCGCTTCAATAACTGTCATACTATGCCGTTTAGACAAATTTTTCAATAGAACGTAGAGTTTATTAAATCAAAAGTGTTAGCTAGGTAAATAGTTTTATTTTAAAAATATCTTTTCAATGAAAGATTACTAATACCGTGTTTAATTTGTTATTCATTTTTGGTTAGGTTGATGCAGCTTTGGGTAATCGTTGATAATTTTTTTTTTTTAAACTGTTTTTTTAAAAAAATTATTTTTTTGGAAATATCTATTTGTAACTCTATGGTGATACTTAAGTATATAGATTCTATAGTAAAGCTTAGATTAGTATTAAGGTTAGGGTTTAGGATTACGGTATAATGGATTATTTAATTAAACTCAAAGAGCCAAATAACTATGGTGGTAAATAATTATTTGCCACTATATCGTAATGAATAGCAGAACCTTATTTTTTTTACCATTTTTAATTAAATTTATTTTCCCTTAACGGCCTTTATCCCGTTATTTAATTTATTTTTATGGCTTAAAACTGTTTTTAAAGTTTTTCTTAAATTTTTTTTACTCCTTAATTTTATTTTACTCATAACGGTTTTTTCGAACCATTTTACAACAATTATTTTTAAATTAAAAAAGAAACGGCTTCTATAAACTGTTATATTCATATGGGCCGATTTGACGCATCATACCAATAGTAACCAATTCCCATTTACTATGGAATTATCACATGCAATGCGTCAAATCCGCCCATATGTTCACTTTATTATTATTTGAAAGCTTGTATATATATTTAAATAAAGTATTAATTGCTTTTTATTTTTTAATTTATTTTTCTTCCTAGCTTGGAATCCGGTGAAATGGTGGAATATGGTTGTTGTGACTTTTTTGTAGAAATATAACTAAGACCCATTCTCTTTTGATCTTTAGGAACACCTCCTCGACTTGGATTCTCAGAATTGTAAATTGAGGGCGGATGAATATTTTTTTGGGATCGTTTTTTTACATTCCTTTTTCTTTATTTTTAGGAGTCTTTTCTTCTTAGACTTTGATATATTATGGTAAGCGATTTTTTCTTTTTCTTTTTTTCTTATTTAGGCGATTTTCTTTTTTTTCAATAATTTTTCTCAATTTTTTATTAACAGTTAATATTCTATTATAATTAGGACTGACGTAATTTCAGGAATTCGCTGAAAACCAACCTAGTTCACATCTTTAATTACATTTAAAACATTTTAAAAAAATTTATCCGTATAATTAAGTCATACTTAGATTACTCTTTATAAATTAATTTTGAATTGTATAATGTATATCATGTCTCTGCCAAATTTATTACAGATTTCTATAATAGAATTATGGCTAGAATAATTTTGGTCGGTAAATTAGTGTAATAAACACCGATCATTTTTGTTGGTGTAGGCTACACCACCTTGGCACCTTTTCGCTAATATGATTACGTTGATCATTTAGGTTCGTTATTGATGATTCATAACTTTATCACTGTAACCAAATCGGATGATTAAAAAAATGAGGCAAATTATGATAAATTTAATAAATATAAAGAATTTAATATTTTTGTTCATACTACAGCTTATTTCCAGAATATTATTTGTGTGTGCAATTACCTACTATATGCTTTAATCCCGGTGCGAAGCAATGGACTTTTGCTAGTTTGTACTTATTGCTTTAATAAAGAATTCTTGGTTTTCGAAAGAGAAATAGTAAATACATAATGTACTATAAAAAAATAGAGATATCTTTATTTAATAGCTCGATTTTTTGAGTATCTGATAGCAATTATTCTTGAACGAAAATTTAATGAAATAGTATATTTATCTGTTCGAAACATTTATTAACAAATCTAACAAATCAAAAATTTTAGAAGTCATTGAAGCTTTAGCCAGTTATAAAATTTTTTCCAAAAAAAATCAAATATTTGATATTATGAGTAACTCAATATATAATAAATTTGCGGTTGCAATAATATTGCTGATTTTTGGCAACGCAAAAAATAAACTATTAATTTATTATACATTTAGTAAAAAAAAATTAATACCATAAAATATTAAAATACTATAAATTATTAATAATTTAAATTTAATTTACAATTTTCCAAAAGCTTGAAATTCATAAAAATAATTCGAATTTAAAATAAACTGGGTCAGCAGTTACAATTGTAAATAAAAGAATTAGGGTACGATTTTTTTAACACAAAAAAAAAAAGATCTGCATGACTGCATGAGTAAGTTCGTACAAATGTCAGCCCGATTAATATAACAATCGGTAATGCAAGTCAAGTGATTCTAAATATTACGACATTCGCTTATTTTTTAAATAGGAAATTTATATAATAAATAAATGCAATAAATACGCCAATTATGTTTAATCATATATGGTATTCTAAAAATAGAAAATTTTCCGATTAATTATTTGGCACATATAACTTTTTCCCGCTCTTCCCGCTTTCGCAAAAAGCGTTTCTTATATAATTTTTTAACGATTACATCATTTTTAATATAATAAAATTTCTTATAAAAAAATAATAATCTGAAATGATTTCATTCCAGGAATTTTCACCAAAATTACCTATTCATATATTACAAATAATTTTTTTTACTCTCTTTTTCATTTTTGTTGCGTTTTCATTAGAACCTCCGAAATCACTATTAAGATACTTTATCTTAATCAATATAATTGTATGTTTGCTAACACTTCCGATCATATATCGAGGAAAATATGAGGAGTATGAAATAGTTCCGTTAACATTATTGGCATTTGGTTGGAGCTTTAAAATGATGATTTGGTTAAAAAAATGTTTATACGCAGAGAAGGAGAAACAAATAGTTCCATTTTATTTAACTATGTTTTATTGGAGAAAATTTCCGGAAAAAACGAATAGAAGACAAGAAATATCAATTAAAAACATAAATATTTATATAATTCAACGTATTATTATATTATTTTTTAAGTGGGTTTTATTTGAAATATTATACAGATGGATAACAAATAATATTCCTGAAATACCTGAAGGGATTTACCCGGTTCGAATTTTCAATTGGATTACAAAAGGAATTCCAGCTTTAACACCTTTTTTATTATTTTATTACGCTGTAATTACATTTTTTGTCACAATCATGTTATCTTTAGGATACGATCTATTCCTTATTATAAATGGAATGTTATTAAGATTTCTTATCACTTTAAAAGATGAAGAAAGATTCTTGTTTTTCGAAAAACAGCATACGAGACATATTAAGGAATGGTGTATATCCATGATGTATGATACAAATCATATGTTCAGATATCCTTACTTATCAACATCTCCGCGAAATCTTTGGTCATTCAGATGGCAATTATTCTTAAACGAAAGTTTTAAAGAATTAGCATATTTACCAGCTCGAAACACTTTCATTAACAGATCAAAAAATTTTAGGGATGCGATTGGAGTTTTAGCAGCATTTACGATGAGTGCCATATTACACGAATATCTCATATTTGTTCTTTTTAATAAATTTTCATTTGATAATTTTTTCTTCTTTACTTCACATGGAATTATTCTTGTTATTTGGGAAAGTATCATTGGATCAACAAAAGAAAATGAAAGATTTTCTGAAGAAAAAATTACGTTAAAAAAATTTTTAAAGTGGAGTATTATGATGATGATCATTTTATTCACTTTACCTGGATTTGTTGAACCATTTGTACGATATCCTCGTTGGGTTGCTTCATCCGTATTTTCAAGCTACACAAGAGATCCTTCCCTTAATATCAATTTTTCGAAATTTTTAAACTATGATATCAGGTATTTTCATCTTTAACTTTTAGAAACCTAAAAAAGTGGAATTCCTAAAGTAGAGGAAGATAGAAAGGAAATTTTTATATATTTAATCTTTAGAGGAAATTTTTTAAAAAGTTAATATGATCGTATTTTAAGATCCTAAATATTTTCAGTTTTAAACTTGGAGTACTGCTTTGATTGTATATACTTAAACTCGTGATGAATAATAAAACTCGGATAGTGTAATATTAAAAGAATAATTGAGTGAAACAACCCAAAATTAAAAGTCAAAAAATTGACACAAAATATGAAAAACTTTCCAAGATAAATATCTAAAGACCATATTTATGAAATTGACGGTAGCTTAGCAAAAATCATAAATTCCACAATAAATAAATATTCTAATAACTAACCATCATAATAAGTCATAACTATTGCGGCATAATAAATTAAAATTTATTGTGAAATAAAAATCACTGTCATTATCTTAAAAATTTTATTTTTTTTTTTTACCTAGAAATAGGTTAATACAGTATACGAACGTTAACTGACAGAATAGTAAGTAAATGTAGTATCTAATATAAAAATATGGTGATAAAAGAGGAAAAAATAAATATATTGTTTCCACTTAAAAAAATGTACTAATTTTGTAATTATACATTCGCGTCCCAAATAAAAAGTAAATACTTGGATAATTCATGGCTAAATTCCCTGAATATTATCGTAGTATATGGCTACTATTTACTTTATTGTATGTAAAGTCTAAAAAATTCAAAATAATTTGTGCCCGTCTAGGCTTTAGTCACGTATAATAATATTATTACGAGAATGATATTGCTAAATATTAGTAAATATTTTTGTAATATGACTCAAAAAAAATCACTAGGAACCAATTATCTAAAATTCTAAAGCTTTAATGATTATTTCATTCATGAAATAAATCGTCTAGGTTTTCGAGAGAAGATGAGCTTAATCTCAAAAAGCTTAAGATACACAATGGCCCTCGAAATTCTTTGAAATGATATCCTTTTTTTAAAAAATAAAAAACATAAATAAATGAATAATTCTACGAAACTACTTGAACGACACAAATTCTTCGCGATTTTATGGAATATTTACAGAATTGTTAACCTTGTTAACATACGAACAAAATTAAGTTGATAAACTTTTCTTTCTATTTCAAAATAAAATTAAACCAATGGGCAATTAAACAACGAGAATATAAAACCTTCATGAAAACTTCTATTAAATAATGAAGATTAAATTTTGGAATTAATGAGATCTGTTCATTTACTTTTGACTGACAAACAAACAATTTTTTTATAAATAAACTTAGTCTCATACTTTATTTATTAAATCCATATTTTATTTGTTCGTTAAAATTAACAGAAATAAAATATACCTGATTAAATAAAATCTTAAAATTTCAAAAATTATATCATTGTGATTCTTTTTCGGTAAACTTTTCATCATTTATTTATTTAAAATAGTATCTAATTCAAGATTTTTTTAATTCTAGCTATATTTCTTGATAGTACTTATTTTGTTATTTTATATTTTTGGTTAGATTAGGCAAAATTTCGATTTCTATTAACATACTTTTTTAAAAAAAATAAAAATGGATTTGTATACTGTATATTGATTGAACGGGGTTTAACAATATAGAAATTTTACATTCTATGGTAGAAAAGTGGTATAAATGCTGTAATAAAAGCATGTTTAACAATAATTTCATTACTTTTGAACAAAAGTTAAAAGTGTTCAGATGTCCCGATTTCATCCCCGTGAGATAATCTTTAAAGTTCCGTTCCTTGTATCATTAAAATTCTTTACCGCAATCCAGATACATATTAATGTATTTGTAGTACAAATAAAATATATTTTTCAATCATATCATATGTTCCGCATTTCGAAATCATAAAACTATCGTAATATAAGAAATATTTTCTTGCTTTTTCCGAAAAAGCAAGTTTAAATAGAATCGAGCATGAATAAGAGAAAAAACGGAGATCTGAGAACCCATACTCCATGTAAAATTATCATTATTTTTAAAACTTTATGACAGTTTTAAAATAATATTTTTTTAATAAAAATTAAATATATTTTTTTGTAAAAAAAAAAAATTTATTCCAATGCAGTTGAAATCATACAAAATCACAGATTAATATTAAAAGAAAATATTTAATTCAGTATTTGAGAAACAATTTATAATATAAATAATAATAACTTGCAAAAGTTTAATTTATTTAAATTACTTTACTTATTTCACGCGTTATTTTAAATTCAAATAAATTAGTTCATCTTAAATGTTTTAATGAAAAGGCCTACAATTATTGTTGCTAAATAAAGATTAGAATTCGAGCATTTAGGTTCAAGGAAGGTCGCTTTCATTATATTTCTTACTTCACCTTAGATTTAATTCTTCACTTAAATTAAAAATTTCGAAATTATCTTGCTCAATTACAAACTGACTTTATTTATGTAAAAACAAAATTACATGAACTATACTCTATAATCGGTGTTGAGCAATAAATAAATAAATATAAATAAAATAAATGAAAAATAAATGTGAAATAAAACGTTAAATCCATAAATATAATATATCAATTAAAAATTTGCATCCAGTCATAGAACGAAAAGGTTATAATAAGTGGCTAATTTTAACTTAATTTGTATTATACCAATAAAATTAATTTCCTAAATCTCATTCATTCATCACTATAACATACAAGAAATATAATCAATTAATGCAATCGTAGGATTGTTAACAAAAGCTAAAACAACACTTACTTTGTAAAATCAATCACCTCTACTGAGCTATTTCCAATATTACTATCATCTTTTGGAAGGTCTTTTGTAAATGGATTAAGTAATCGTGATGTATAAAAAGCTTGTGGGTGGGTAGTTAACCGTTTACTTTCCTCAAATGGAGTGAGATGTGATTTTCTATATTTTTCTGCTTCTTTGAATTGTTTTTCAATTTCATAATGTTGTTGCTCTTTTTTAGCTTTCACAATTCTTTTAAAAGCAAATTTATCATACTTATATGAACAAAAAAATAGATCAAGTAATTCAATAATTTCAGTTATTTTTGGTCTATTGTCTGGATTTAAATCCCAACACTTTTTCATTAGTTCACCATAAGATTCTGGTATTTCTGGTTCATTTACTTCAGGCCTAATTCCGTTACATATATTTAATGCTAAATATTGATCATGTGCACAATCAGAAAAAGGTTGTTTTCCAGTTCCTACGAAATACATAATCATACCAAAACTATATATGTCTGCTGCTTGAGTGTAAGAATTTCTTTTTAACACTTCAGGAGCTACATAAGGCATAACTCCATAAATATTATTTTGATTAATATCATCAACTTTTCCACATAATCCCATATCTGAAATATATATACTATTATCATCTAAATTATTAACATATAAAACATTAAACAGTATATTTCCTGTATGAAAATCATTATGAACCATTTGCTTTTGATGAATTTCTTTAAGACCTTTAATAATATTCCATAATGTTGTTAATTTATATGACCAATCGTAATTTCTGTAATTTTTATTTGTCCAATGTTCAAAATTTCCACCTTCTGCATAATCAAAAATCATTATATAATCTTTTGTAATTGGATTTTGTGATATCCCATAAATTTTAAGAATATTATTATTAATATAATCATCATATTTCTTAATTGAATATGCTTTAACCTATTAAATAATAAAAATTATAATTAATAAATAACCGAAATAATTAAGTTGCAATATTAAAAAATTTATACTTTTTCATACCTCATTTAAAAATTTATTTGAGATATTTTGAGAGTTATGTAAGCATTTTAAAGCGACTTTTTTATTCTGAGTTCTTATATATTCATTACTGCCATTATTATAACACAATGGACCATTCTTCCATATTGCTGAATATACTTTTGCAAAACCACCCTGACCTATTTCTTTAATATTATCAAACTTACCATATGGCACCCATTCAAATACTATATCATCATGTGAATTAATTATTGATTGCATTTCTTGAATTAATTCATCAATTACTTCATTTCCACTATAATGAATGTCATGCTGACATTTTGAACATAATTTGATATTTGCATTTATATATTGATTATAACATTTTTTACAAAAAATATTTTGTAAGACAATAGTAATATCTTTTGTATCCGGACTTTGAGATATACCATATATATTATAATATGAATAATTTTTGACCTATTAAATATAAAATTATTTTCAGTTATATTAAAATTATTTAATTAAATTTAGAAATTTCATACCTCATTCATGAATTCATCAATAATATATTGTGAATTACGTAAATTTTTTAAGGTAACATTTTCATTTTGATTTTTATTTCTTATGCATTTGTTTTTACCATCATAATATGATGGACCATTCTTCCATACTGCTGAATATATATTAGTGAAGTCATATATAATCATTTCTTTAATATTATTGAACTGATTATATGGTATCCATTCAAATACTATACCATCTTGTGAATGATTTTTTATTTGCATTTTTTGAATTAGATTGTCAATTTTTTCATTTTCACTAGTGCAGTCTGTAAAATTCTTTTTAAAATAATTTATTTTGCACGGTTTACACCATTTTCCATATGTATATAGTCCACATTTTTCACAATATCCATCTTCAAGAATCATAATATAATTTTTTGTATCTGGATTTTGAGATACTCCATATATTTCACAATTCGAATAATTCTTAATCTATCAAATATTAAAAAATTACTGTTCAATTTATTCATATATAATAAAATCTAATAATAAATTACATACCTCATATACCTCATTCAGAAATTCATCAATATTATTTTGTGGATTATATAAATTATTTAAAATAATACTTTTATTCTGATTTTCATTTCTTGTAAATTTGTTTTTACCATCATAATAATATGATGGACCATTCTTCCATACTGCTGAATATATTTTATTTAGGTCATATACATCTGCTTTTTTAATATTATTGAATTGATTATATGGTATCCATTCAAATACTATATTATGATATTTTAATTGCATTTCTTGAATTAAATGGTCAATTTTTTCATTTTCACTAGTGCTATCTGTAAAATTTTTATTAAAATAATTTATTTGGCACAGTGTACACAATAAACCACGTATATATAGTTTACAATTACACTTTTCACAATAACCATCTTCAAAAATCATAATATAATCTTTAGTATCTGGATTCTGAGATATACCATATATATTATAATCAGAATACCCTTTGACCTATTAAATATAAAATTATTTTTCAGCTATATTAAAATTATTAATTAAATTTATTAAGAAATTTCATACCTCATTCATGAATTCATCAATAATATTTTGTGAATTACATAAATTTTTTAAAATAACAATTTCATACTTTTTTTTATTTCTTATGCATTTGTTTTTACCGTCATAATATGATGGACCATTCTTCCATACTGCTGAATACATTTTATATACTTTAGTAAAGTCATAGACATTCATTTCATTAATGCTATAGAATTGATCATATGGTACCCATTCAAATACTGTATCATTATTTGAATTAATTTTTAATTGCATTTCTTGAACTAAACGGTCAATTTTTTCATTTTCACTAGAGCTATCTGTAAAATTCTTTTTAAAATAATTTATTTGGCACAATTCACACCATTTACCATATGTATATATTCCACATTTTTTACAATATCCATCTTCAAGAACCACAATATAATCTTTTGTATCCGAATCTTGTGATATTCCATATATTTTACGATCTGAGAAATTCTTAATCTAACAAACATAAAAATTATTGTTCAAGTTATTCATTTATAAAAAAATCTAATTATATATTACATACCTCATTCAGAAATTCGTCAATATTATTTTGTGGATTACATAAAATTTTTAAAAGAACACTTTCATTTTGTTTTTCACTTCTTGTAAATTTGTTTTTACTATCATAATATGATGGACCATTCTTCCATACTGCTGGATATATTTTAGTTAATTCATATACATCTATTTCTTTAATATTATTGAATTGATTATATGGTATCCATTCAAATACTATATTATGATTCTTTAATTGCATTTCTTGAATTAAATTATCAATTTTTTTATTTTCATCAGCACAGTCTGTATAATTCTTGTTAAGATAATTTATTTGACACATTTCACACCATTTTCCATATGTATGTAGTCCACATTTCTCACATCTGCTTTCAAGTACTAAAATATAATCTTCTGTATATGGGTTTTGAGAAATTCCATATACTTTACAGCCTGAATGGTTTTTTATCTATTAAAACATAAAATTTATTATATAAACTTAAAAGTATTTAATACAAATTTATATAAATCTCATACCTCATTAAATTCGTTAATAATATTTTGCGAACCACCGTAAATATATTTTAAAGAAACTATTTCGCTCTGAATTCTTATATATTCATTTTTATTATTATTATATTGCAATGGACCTTCCTTCCATAATGCTGAGTATACTTTAGCAGAACCATCTTCCATTTCTTTAATATTTCCGAACTGATCATATGGTATCCATTCAAATATACTATCATAAGAATCAATTTTGAATTGTATTTTTTGAATTATTTTATTAATTATTACATTCCTACTATATTGTATTTTACACGTTGAACACCATCTATAGACTATATTTTCATATCTTTGGCTACATATTATACAATATTCATCTTCAAGAACAATAACATAATCCTTTGTATCTGGATTTTGAGATATCCCAAATATTTTATTAGTAGCGTTCCATCCAATTGAATAAGATTTGATCTATTAAGGCATAAAAAAATTTATAATTATATAATGAAAAGTAATTATAATAGATTATAAGATTCATACCTTAACTGCAATATTTTGAGAATTAGGGATATATTTTAAAGCAATATTTTTATTCTGAGTTCTTGTATATTCTTCTTTACTTAATTCATAATATAATGGTCCATCTTTCCATATTGCTAAACATAACCTATCCATACTATTTCCTTTAATGTGATCAAACTGACAGTACGGTATCCATTCAAATATAATATCACTATAGGAATTAATCTTTAATTGCATTTCTTGAATTAGTTTATCAACTACTTTATTTTCACTGGTCCAGTTTTTGAAATTTTCTCTTAACCGGTTTATTCGACATGATTTGCACCATCCATAATAACCACTATAATCATTATAGCCGCATATTTTACATATCGTCATTGTACTATTCTGAAATTGCGAAAGATGTTTTCCCAAAAATAAGATGGTCGACTATTTTAATTATTTTAGAAAAAAAAAAATTTTTTTTAGACTTTTTATTTTTTTATTTTAAATTATGTAATGATTATATAACATCCAAATATAGTAATTGATTATGTAAACCTCCATATTTGGAGATCTGTGTGACCATATTTTGCACAACTTTCCTTGTTTGGAGTATTTGATTATACAATCGTATTATATAAGCAATTTATTTTATATAATCGATATTATGTAATATAGTAATTCTTATTTTTGGCATATAAACGGGTCGAACAAAACTAAATACTACATTTATTAAATTTAGAATCCAAAGTTTATTAATAATCAAGTTTATGTTCTATTAAATAAATTAGTTATAACTTTATTAACATTATGTATCAATTTCGCAATAAAAAGTTAAAAACATTCATAATTTTATATGTGATTGTGTGAACTTGTTTCTCAAAGTAATACATCACGAAAAAAAATTTATTAAAATTCATCGTTTTAATAACTGTGAGTTGATATAAACTAATTATTTTAACATCATAATATTCAGAAATTTTATCAGGTTTTAAATATACATGTGGGCGTAATTATTTCAGATAATTCGGCATTAAGGCACCAATTTTTTGTTCGAAGATTCATATGAAAATAGTATTACACCAGTATTACACCCGAATTGGTGTAATGTGCCGTAATATTTCGGCATGGCTTGAACCTAATTCACCCCATGTATAGGTTTGAAATATTGTAGCTAATACTGTAGTTGGGTTATACTATATACTGGTTTAATAGTTAAAACTATTTACTTAGTTGACATTTTTTTGTTATTAGTATAATGGAACTTTGATTTACTAAACTCTACGCTTTATTGAAAAAATTTGTCTAAACGTCATAGTATGAGTTAGATGCGATCGTAGCAATAACTTTAAGTATTGTTTTAATGAAGCATAAATATCTGTATCATAGAACTTAGAATTGTGTTAATAATATTCCTTATTTCTTTAGCGATAAAATATTTTGGTAATTTAATATGAGTTAAAACATTACCCATTATCATCATTCTTTCATTAATATGCGTAAATACGTATAATAATATGAGATGGCAATGGTGTTAAAAAAGAAAGCGATGAAGAATTATTCAGTCATAACAGGTGATCTGGTTATATTTAATTTTGCTTATTAATTTAACTATTTTGGTTTAAATGTTTTATTATAATTATTCTCTTCAAGGATGTTATTATTTTTCTCTTATTATTATTTTATTTTTTCATCATTATATTGAGTTGACTTATTTTGTTAATTTCAATTTTATATATACATATTTTATTTTTTATCGAAAGTTTTATTTTTTATCTTCATTTTAGTTAATAATCGTAGTTTATTTATTACATATAGTTAAACATTCTATTTAACTGTTAAAGAAAGTCCGCCTCAAGAGATAGGATAAGACGTAAAAAAAAATTGTTGAGAAACATGAGGAGAATTTAAACTTATCTTGAACAAGAAATTTAAACCTTCTTGTTAAATTATGTCAATTGCCCGATATATTTTTATTTAAGTCCGAAGAAGTATCGATCGAAATTATTTGTTGGAGAGTTTATGAATATTCAATATATATTTTTGCGTCATTGACACGTTTAATAGTTTACATAAAAAGCGATTAGAGATTGGAAATGTATATTTGGAGCTTGTATTTTTTTTTTTGTATTTTATGAATTTCACCAAACCTTACTAATAATACACTCAGCTGATCATATTCTTATTGCAAATACATGTAAGGCACGATAGTGCCGCAGTTACGAGGTCACAGGCTTACGTAAATGGGTATTTTTTTACACAACTTAGTAACTGGTTGTACTAACATAAATCGCCAATTAGTAAATATATATGTGTGTATATATTCACATTTAAGAGTTTCATAAAACCCTCTTACCCTCTTAATGATCATTTATAAACATATTAAATGCCTTATTATAAAAATAATTATAATCAATTATACATTAATTTAAATAAATTAATAGATAATTTATTATTAAATAATTGTAAGACAAATTAAAAAAAAAAAGTACAATTACATCTTGCATAAAATAAAAAAAAAACTAGATTAATAATACTTAAATTTAAAATTCCGCCGCTTTTTGTCGTTTAATTGGCTATATAAATAAATAACATATAAGTTAGAAATAGAATTAAGACATAAAAAAAGGTGATTAAATAATTTACCAATTTTCTATCAATGATTTTTAATGTTCCATTCGGTAAGATCATTCCAATATCACTAGTATGAAGCCACCCTTCAGAATCAATTGCTTGAGCTGTTTGCTCTGGACGTTTATAATATCCTTTCATAACATTTGGTCCTCTTACACAAATCTATAATTAATTGATAAACATATTTTATTATTGATACAATCAATCCGTAAAAACTATATCATTTTTTTATATATGATACATACTTCTCCCCTAGGATTAGGCTTATCCTCAACAGTGTAACCTTTCTCCTCATAATTGACCAATTTGATTTCATTACATGGAATCGGTCCACCAGTATGTGAATCACATCCTGAGCGATCAGCTGGTTGATAATCAAAAAACGCATTAATTGTAACAGCACCACTACACTGAGTAAGACCATAAGCTTGAATAACTTGACATCCAACAGTTATACGGAGGAAATCAAGTATAGCTTGAGAAATTGGTCCTATCACAATAAAACGTGTGTAATGAGTTTTTCATCACGTGAAATCAATATTATTTCTTTAAAAAAAAAAAAAATAAATTTAATATATTTACCAGCTCCAGTAATAACAACTCGAACTTGACCTCCAAATTTTTCCTTGATCTTATTAAATACCAACATATCCCAAAGTGAATTTGTAACCAACTTTCCTTTTCTTAGATGTTTTAATTTAAATGCATATCCTCTTTCAAAAAGAAATTTATTTCCATATTCTTGTCTAATAGTTTCATGAAATCGAATCAAAAATCGGGGTGTACTAAAAGAATGAAATAACCGAAGATTAGAATCTTAAAAAAAAATTAAAAAAAAAGAATAAATATTCAAACCTGGTAAAAATAGTAGGTTTAACTTCTTCGGCTTCTTTTAATACAGTAGATAATTTTCCACTATAAAATGCAATTGATGCCCCGGAATATAAAAGAGCAAGAACTGTGATCCTCTCAAACATGTAAGCTAAAATATAAAATATAAAATCACGTGAAGGTAAATAGAATTGCAAGAAATAATAAAACTACTCAAATTAATTCTTACCAAGTGGTAAATATGAGAAATGCTTATCGGAGGGCATGATTTTTTGTGCATTTGGAATTGTCGAGAGGATTCCGGCTAATTGAGAAAAAAATTGTTAAAAAAATTTTTTGTAAGTACGCATCTTGTAGTATAACTCATGTGAACTTACCAACATCTGCAACGATATTCTATCATTCAATGTCAAAGTTAATATAATTTCCATAGATTATTCATTAAATAATAAATTAGCTAGCTTACTTCTTGTGTCAATTCAATTCCAATTGGTTCCTATTAAAGAAATAAAAAGAAAGGATCATTAGCTTAACCTCCTAAAAAATAAATTATATTATATTATTTTTACATACGCCCGATGTAGTGCCACTCGAAAAGACAATAGTTGCAGTTTCTCCTGGTTCTGTTGATAATAATAAGAAAGTTCAAAGTCAATTGAAATTGTATCATCAAATATATATCATGAGCTAGATGAAAAAGTTATTATTCTACCAGCTACAACAAATTCCAATTTAGATTGAGAGCCTAATTCTTCAACTTCTTTGAATGTTGTCAAAATTAAATCCAAAGCTTTGGCTTTTTCGCTTTGATCGGAAGAAATTGAATACTCAGTCAATATGATATGCTTCAATGATGCACAAGATGGCGCGGCACTGAAAATAATTGGAAGAGTATCATTGGATACCACTATAACTCTGATTTGTGTAAGGTTGATTTGACTGATAACGTCATTCAAACGAAGAGGAATACTTGGTATAGCTACTGTAATTAAACTATAATGACTAGCAACTTTTCATCGTTAAAAAGAAAAATCATTATTAATTTACGAAAAAACATTTCATTAAAAGATTAAAGAGTCATATAAAAAGTTATTGTATTTACCCAAATCTGCAATCACCCATTCTTTATAAACAAAAAAATAAATGTATATTAAAATATTATTTTATGGTTCCAGAGGTTTTAATGAATAAAGAAAAATCACTTTCGGTAAAATACCTGGTCGACTATTCATGAAAATTCCAAACATACTCGACGATTTAGGTGTCAATTCTGTGGATTTTATCAATCCTGTTCCAAAATTTACAACTCTTTCGGCAACTTGTTCTAGAATTTAATACAAATATAAAATTTTATTTTATTTTTTAATTAAAACTTTTATTTAGTTTCATAATTTGTTACTTACGATATGATTCCTAAAATAATTAATTTTAAAACATTAGATAATGAATTAATTTTTGATTTATTATTTTATTATAATTTTATTCTAATAAATATGTTATAAAATATATATACCCAATGAAACCCATTAGTATCCTTGAAACCAAGACAGTCCGTTCCAAGTTTTTTTCCATTTTCGAATAAATCAGAAATAATTTTTATACTTTTATCAGGACTTGTCATCAAAGGCATGCCATGGGCAGAACTACTTGCTCTGTAAATAGCAGTCTCACCAGGGTTTCTAACTTTAGCACAGTCAGACTGTGAAGTTAATAATAAAGGATGTACATCGGGACTTGGAGCATCACGAATTGAAAGAAATGTAAAAAATATGATTAAAACCAACAAAATAACAGATAAAGAATCAATTTCCATGACTTCTTTTTTGTATATTTATTACAGATCAAAAAGAAAAAAAAGAAACGAAGAGAATTTTAAGAATTTTATCATACAGGAAAGATTTTCAAACTTATAAATTTAATGTTGTACGACGATCCAAAACTTAAATGTTTCCGGTGTACCCGACTGCAGCGATGCTAATCGATTCTCATTCAGGCAATAGATCATGATCAAATTCCTATTAATTACTAAGTAGTGCAGACGTTAACCAATAACCAGTTGCAACATTTCATGACCGGAAATTTCGGTGTAACATTACCGAGTTATAAATAAAAATTTTTTTATTCTAAATATTATTTAATTTAAAATGTTTAGAAATTTACAATTACTTTTTTACTTACTATAATATACAATACGCTCGAAATTTTCTAATTAACAATACTAATATGCCTAAACCGTTAAATAGTAATAAATTAGTCTATTCCAAAATCACCGACAAAACTTGACATTCTTCGTTCAGGTAACATCATGAGATTTTCTTGTAAATCGTCTTCTGACGAGTTTGGATCATACATTACTGAAAGATGTCTTAATACATCTTTCTTTGTAATCAATCCCAAAAGTTGTCCTTTCTTTGTAACTAGGGTATATCTTAAACCCTTAAATAGATAGTAGATTGATTAGATATATACAATATTAAACAATCTATTTTTAATAATTATAAATTCTAAGATCTTACCATCTTTTTAAACAATTCAATCACCATTTCCATTGGAAACTTATGAGATACTGTTATTGGTGTCTATAAAAAAAAAATAATTAATTAATTCTAAACAATATCATAAAATTAGATTACCAAAGAAATAATAATTATATTACCTGATCCATCCATGGTTTGAAATCAATAAAAATTGAATCATCAAGTATAGGAAGGTTGCTAGAAAAGTAGCAAGGACTAGACAATAAAATTCCCGGTTTTTTTTTTGCTTTATCTAATTAAAAACAATAATAATGAAAACCAAATTCTTATGAACGTTTAATTTTAATATCTCAAATTCATACCAATTGCATATCTCAACTCTGAACGCGAAATGTAACCGGTAAGTAACATATCTTTTGCATTATGAACCACAGGAAAGCCCTTATAATCCACGCTATTCAATAGTTTCTCTATATAATCGTTAAAAAATGTATAAGAATTTACAATATTATAATAATTATCCTAATTAACTATATATGTCTTTAAAATAAATAAAAATACCTAGACTATCTAGTGTATGACCCGTTGCGGTTATTACTATTAAGTCATCAACACGAGTCATGACCTGAGAAGCTAATGTATTATACACATATTCTTCTTTGGTATCTAAGAAAGGATATTCTCTCATACGTATCCAACCGTCAGAGATACCTTCTTTATCAAAGGCATCACCAACCCATTTGCTAATCATGACTATATAATATATAGAAATGATTCTCAGTAAACCAGTAAATTAATTTTTTTTAAAAAAAAATTTGATTATTTCCGCACCTGTGATCATAATAGGCAGTACATAAGTTAATGCGCCTGTTAATTCAAACATAATTACAACTAGAGATACTAAATATAATCAGAAGAAAACAAGTAGTTAATATCTGCTATTATCGTTTGTAACATTTAATCAAATAATTTCTAACCAGTCATTCGTGAAATTCCTCCGAAAGTTGCAGCTGCACCAACCATTGCATACATTCCTGGTGTAATGCATCGACCTTCTGGTGCACATGAAGCAAAAAGCCAAAACTTAGGGTTATACCTTAAATAATTAAAAAATACATAAATAATTGAAATTATGAAATTAAATAATTGATAAATATAAAAAGTAATTATTACATATGCCAAGCATGTACGGCTAATCCTACGGCTCTTCCAAAACATGCACCTATTGCCATAGACGGCAACCATACACCAGCAGGAACTTTTAACCCAAATGTAAACGCAGTAAAGAAAAATTTTAAAACAGAGGCAATCAATAGCAATAATGTTGGCTCCCAATGATTTACATGACTATTGAATTATTAATTATAATGACATTTTAGTTAAAGCTATTAGAAAGAATATAAAATGAGTTTGAATAGTTATAAACTTACTTGCAAAGATTATGATAATCTCCTCCAACGCATTCACGAAATAAATTAGCAACCAATTCAGATGGATTAACCCTCATAAATATGTTTAAATAACTCACAATTGAAGTAAGTACGGACATAAATACAACTTCATGAACACTATAGAAACGTAACCATGAATCTTGACGAAAAGCTGCAATCTTAAGGTTCATTCTTATAAATAAAGCACCATATAACCCCTACAAATATTAAAAATTGGTTATGTCAAATTATTATAATAACAAATAATAATTAATAATTAATTTTTGGGTTACACATACTCCCATAACACCCAATAGTGCGAAAAAGAAAAGTTCGAACGCATGCCAATCCCTATCATAAACAACCTGAAAAAGGACTAACTTTCCCGTTCTAAATGGATTCATGAACTAAAATAGTGCAAAAAAACACATCTTTCAGCACGTAACGATCCAAGAACAATTGGTTCTATTAATAAAAGCAATAATAAATAAAATAACATACTGCAAGTGAAACAGCAGCAACCATAGCACAAAAGAAACTTCTCCACATGGTTCTGAATGGAAAATAATATGAGACTTCCTAAATAATACAACATTAATCTCAAATTCACAAAAATAGTGACTTAAATATTTGATTTATCAAATTTTTCAAATACCTCTAAGCTAAATAAAACGCCACCAATCGGTGCACCAAATGCCACTGAGATACCGGCAGCAGCAGCTGCTGATAACACCTCACGCTTCTTTGCTAATTTAAGATTTCACAAAAATAAATTCACTGAATAATAATATTTAATAAATATTGAATTTTGATAATTATTACCTTCATTATATCTAAACTTTGGGAAAATTCGAGGAATTATATTACCGCAGCAACAAGCCAAATGAACCAAAGGGCCCTCTTTACCTAAACAAAGACTAGATGCTGCAATTAGGCACTAAAAATAATTTAAATATATATTAATTCAAAAAAATTCATTAATCATAATGTTTAAATTTCAAATTAAACTAGATATTAACCACTCCAATGCCTTTGATAACTAATGTCCACCATCCTAAAAATTTTCGGATGACAAAACCTCCTAGAATTGTTTTTATTTCCGGTATACCACTACCTGCTGAATATGGTGAATAAGTTTTGACCAAGTAAGCAGCCGTTGTGGCAAATAGTGTCTAAGAACAAAGTATCCGAATGTTATAAATATCGGAACGAAATTAAGAGAGTTCTTTTATTCCGATCACCAATCTTACCGAAAAAATTATATAAAATAAATAATTTGTCCAAAATTCTGCAGCCACTGATCTTGCTTGAAGGGCAGAATTCCACGTTATCCATTCTCTGCATTCATCTTGTTCGTCTACATTGAAATTAATGGTTAACTTTTGAATAGCATATAAGACATATACCGATTTTGAAATTACGTACCATCATAACCCAAACAACAAAACCTTCTATTCAGATAGAATGCAGTTTCACAATATCCCTCTTTTAAATCGCTAAGCCAATCTGAAGTTATATCAATAATTGCAGCAAGAATACCAGATGCGATACCTAACATCGAAATATATCGTATTAAATAACATGATTTAAAGATCACATTAATTAACATGACACGATAACTCACCAACAGCTAAAACTACTATCCACCCTTCCATCGCATCAAACAAAATGTTTAATCTTCCTCGTATACCTTTTTGTTGATGTAATCTTTTTTGTCGTGCACGTTCTTTTGCAAAATCATGTATCCAATCTTAGATAACCAAAATGAATGATATAATAATTTAATATTTCTTTCCAACTTTTCCAATAACAGTGGATTCGACTAAATTTATGCATCACGAACCTATTGTCGTAAAATCATCATATGCAACTCTACTACCAGTACCCTCCATTGTCCATTCTGTCACATCTCCATCAAATTCTTCATCATTATGCTTTCTAAGACTAGTAGAAATATATCCACCCTCAAGATTCGAACGTTTTTTTGGTGTATCAGTTCGAGAAAATAATCGGTTACCAACTGAACGCTTACGTTTAAACGTAAAATCATCCATGTCTGTCCTATTTGAATAATTTATTGGCATTCAATAAAAATTATAGTTACAAGTATAAATATATTAAAAAAACAAGGAACGTTTTCTTTACAATTTTGATTTTAAAGCTTCTGCCGCCGAAAGTGTAAGTTGATCAAAATTAGACAAATCGTCCTCAAGGGCGAGGGAATTTCTTCTTGACTCGCCCTGTGAAATGGAAATTTCTGACGCATTAGTTTGGTTTAGCGGTGTTGAACTACTTGTTGTTGAAGTAGACTGCTGGGAGTCGTCAAATATAATATCGTCCATCTTTTTTATGACCCTATAAATTGCAAATTCTTGCTAATAAAACGATATTCCATATTTTATGTTACACGATCAGCGGATCCTCGTAAGCTTAATGTCGGGCCCTAAGTAAGTAATAAATCAAATTTTATCTGAATAAATTATTCTTTTTTTTTTTTTAAAAAAAAAAAAAAAAAAATTGAATCTATGTCAATAGATTATTTAATAACCTTTGGTCGATAATGTATGATTGTATTTAGAGCCGTTAATTTTGTTAGATGTTCTATCAACTACTGCACGATTTAAACGCACAAATTAAATTATGAAACCTACCTTAATTCGGGCCGATAAAACCAAATCATGTGGCTTAAAATGCTTGTAAGTCATATTGGCTTAGTTGTTTTATTTGATCGGCGCTTTTAATCATATAATGGCTATAATTAGAAATTTCATAGAAAATGTATGGTAACAGCAAAAAGTACTATAGTATCTACTGTAATATAATTTTACCAAATTTGGTATATTGATAAATCACTATTTTTGTTAATTAATACTATTTATATTAGCCACAAATTCTTTTGAAAGCAAAATTTGTTGTCTTCGAGTCTTCGAGTTTGAGAAGCGAAAGTTTTTTCTTTCTAATTTCTTCGAATTATTTACAACTAAGCCCTTATTATATAATTCTATAAATACAAACATTTTATAATTATTGGCTTAGTGGTGGCTTAGTGGTGGCTTAGTCGCTTTTTTACAATACAACCGTTAATACATGTAATAGTCGGTTCTCGTGAATAAGACGACGTTGACTGTTCATGAAGGATATTACAAAGGGAAAAGTTTTATTTCTTAAGTAGCAAAGATGAGCTTTATGAAATATATATCGTTACCTTCCAAGGAAACAGAACATGATCCACGATTATCTTCTGTGAATGAGACTGGGGATCCTCTAGATTCCCCAAATAGCGACAATGGATTCGGTCACAACAATAGTGAGGAAGAACAAGAAACAATGCTTAATAAAGAAAGAGGGGACGACGATACTGTACTTGACATGGAAGAAAATATAGACGGCATGGAATATGGCAAACAAGATGTGAGTTTATTTTTCTCTAAAAAAAAAAAAGTGATTATATACAGAATTAAATTACTAATTTTATGTTGATCAATTCGTAGAAAATCGATAAATCAATTTTACCGTGTTTATGCATTGCTGGAATATTTGTATTCGCCTGGGTTGCCTCGGCCATAATTTATGGATTTTATAGGACAGGTCATATGTCTGGAACTGATAGTCTTGCTAGCCGAATACAGTTTGATGATTTATATAACGGTAGTTTTATTCCTGAATATCAGAAGTTGGAATGGATTAAGATGGGTGATGGTATGTTGGTTCAATTCAGAATTTTAATTATTCAATTTAAAAACATGTATGTTTACAATTGAATCATTTTTTTAGATGATGATGGTGCTTTTATATATCGAGATCATGATGATAGTATAATAGTCAAATATGTCGCAGATGATAAAAAGAAGATTTTGGTCAACGGGAAGGACCTTATCGATGTTAGTATTTAGGACATACACTTTAATTAATTGTCTCAGATGAAAGTACTTAACTATATTGTCACATTTTTTAGTCAAATGGTGATCATCTTTTTTATAATGAATTTGTTGTATCGCCGGATTCAGAATATGTTTTGCTTTCTACCAACAGAACGAAGGTATTGAATATGAAAAAAATTTGCTTATTCTTATGGCAGAAAATAATGACGCATTAATTAATATACATTCTCCTCTTTAAGCAATGGAGATATTCACACTTTTCAAATTATTGGATTTTTAACATAACATCGCGTTCAACTTTCCCTCTTACAAAACCTATTGACAAAGATCATCAAGCGGCAATAGCGCATGCTCAATGGAGTCCTGTTGGTCACAATGTGGTAATGTTATATTTGTAAATCATTCGCGTTTATCTTATTTTAAGATTACTTAAACTCTGATTATTCTATAGGCCTTTATCAAAGACAATGACTTGTATGTATCAGTAAATTTAGTAGATGAAAGACGTCTTACATTTGATGGTTCAGCTGTCGTTTTTAATGGTATGCCAGATTGGATTTATGAAGGTATTTATTTTTGAAATTCATTAATATTTTTATTGAATATAAAAATTAGTTAATTAATCTTTAAATGTTCGTATTATAGAGGAGGTTCTTAAGGCAGATAATGCAATTTGGTGGTCTAACGGAGGAAAACGTCTTGCTTATCTTCGATTAAATGAATCGGAAGTTCCTGAGTACCAATTCCCCCTTTATCTGACTCATTTTAATGCTACACCCTATCCTAGGGAGGTTGTCATGAGATATCCTAAACCTGGGTATCCAAACCCGATCGCAACTTTTCATGTCTATGATTTGGAAACTCCATTAGCCTCACAATTTGGCGCCATTACTTTTGAAGACGATTTTTCAGACGATGAAAGAGTAATAACAGAAGTCATGTGGGCTGGAGACGATACTGTTTTAGTAAGAGTCATGAATCGCGTTCAAGACATCTCAAGGATAGTTCTTGTTAATGTAAATACCCGTAAAGGAAAAACTGTACGCGAAGAAAATGCTGATAAAATGGATGGTGGATGGTATGAAATAGTAAGTTTATTTGTATTTATTTTCAATATAATATGAAAATTTTTCTTAGCATTCATGTTATAGGGATATATTTATATTATAATTCTTTTAATTATGTAGAATAAGAGTATGTTTTACGTGAAAAAGTCGGGTAGTCTCAAACAAGATGGTTATATTGATATTGTGGTCAATAACGGATATGATCACATTGCCTTATTTTCACCTGTTGATTCAAATACGCCTAAGTTTCTTACTAGTGGAGAATGGGAGGTTGATGGTAGAATACAAGCAGTTGATTATGAACGAGAATTGATGTAAGAATAAGAATTGAAGCCTTGCATGATTTTTAAAGGTGTAATTTAAGATTTTAACGTTATAACTTTTTCTGTTATTTTCAGATATTATATCAGCACGGAGAAGTCTTCTATAGAAAGACATCTATATTCCGTAGATTTTGATGGGAAAAATAGGACAGCATTAACAGACATTAATAATGAAGGATTTTATTCGGTTAGTTTTTCACCAGGTGCTCAATATTATAATTTAAATTATGAAGGTCCTGATATTCCCTGGCAAAAGGTATTGAAAATTGGAGACCCTGGTAAGTTCAATAGAAAAAAAATAATAATTTGTTTTTTTTTTTAAATTTTGCGATTAATCATGTTTATATGTTTTAGATTTTGCATTGGTTTTACATGAGAATGATAACCTCAGAAAACTTATGGGATCTCTTGAAACTCCCACAAAAAGACATCTAACGATTGAAAGTGACGGAAACAGTAAGTTTTATTTTTTTAAGTATTAGTTTAAATAGAGTAATAATATTGACTTATGTATTTTACCAATTAGTTCTCAATGCTATCGAAATAAGGCCACCTGGAATGGATGAAAGCGGAAGAACAAAATACCCAGTATTATTCAATGTTTATGGAGGTCCAAATTCTCAGCTCGTTCAAACAAGATTCAAAGTTGATTGGCATGTGTTTTTGGCTTCATCAGAACGATTAAAATATATCACAGTAATAGTAGATACACGCGGTACAGGGTTTAAGGGAAGAAAATTTAGATGTGGTGTTAGAAAACATATAGGTGATTTTGAATCAAAGGATGTAGTTAATGCTGGACGTTATTGGTCGAAATTACCTTATGTTGATTCAAATAAAATGGCAATTTGGGGCTGGTCATATGGAGGGTTTTTAACTACAAAAGTTATTGAATTGGATTCTAGAGTCTTTCAAGTTGGAATGGCCGTTGCACCCGTTACCGATTGGAGGTAAAAATCGAAATTTTTAAAATATAATTTTTGTGTAATACTTACTTATTTTTATTTCTTTTAGATACTATGATTCCATTTATACTGAACGTTATATGAAGACACCGGCACAAAATCCAAATGGCTATGAACATAGTGCTATTACTAATATGACAGGTTTCGAAAATGCCAAATTTTTGCTCGTGCATGGAACTGGTGATGGTAAAGAATGATTTTTTTTTTTTATACAATGTGATTGAATTGTTGATCAACTAGTCATTTGTTTTATTAATAATCTTTTTCGTTTTTATCAATTTTAAATTTTTAAAATAGACAATGGTTAAGTATAATGAATATTTTCTTGTTTTATTTATAATTATTCGTAAAAAATTTTTTGTCTTCACTTAAATATTAATATATACGTATATGTTTTATAGTTCACTTCCAAAATACCGCTAATTTAATTGATAGGTTAACACTAGCTTCGGTCCATAATTATCGTGTACAATTCTTTACCGATAGTAATCATAATATTGATTTACATAATGCTAATAGAGAAGTACGAATTTTTCATCCTTTTACTATTTTTGCTATTTGATTGATATATATTAATATTTGTAATTTAATGGTTTTTGTAGCTTTATTATTTACTTACGGAATACCTTTGGCAAAGTTTTGGGACTGGAGGAAATACTGAAAATTAAAACATTTCTGTAAATACCTTTGCATTGTAATTTATTTGTTCCTTATTTTATCACAAAATTAGGTATTTTTCTCAATTTTAAAAAAGTTCGTACATTTTAGACGCGAAAATTTACAACATGGGTGGATTGCTTGTTCGCGGTTTCCATTTACTTGAAAACTTATTAAAATCAATGAAAATGTTTATACTTATTTTAACCCGCATTTTTTATACATAATCAAAATAATCAAAATAAATTATTATTTTAGTAATAACTCGTAATAACTCAGAGTTAGATTAGACAGCATAATAAAAAAATTATTACCGTATATTATGCATCCTGGGTTAATTTATAACTCTTGTATTTTCACGTGTACTTTACTTCACGCGTGTTTCCTCTTATAGATGCCAATGCACAATTCTTTTAACAATGGGAGATCATTGTTAATTTGTTCCATTCCATACCAAGATATTATTTTGGCGTTAAATTGTGAGAAAGTAATTGTTTTGAATATCTTTCAACAATGTTTAGATCTGAATGAACAATTATTAATGATTTGAATATACGCCACTGAAAGTTACAATGACTCCCAAATAGTATAAAATTTATACATAATATCTTTTTTCGTGTTTTTTCTCAATTTTTTCAATTTTATAAAGATCAATATAAATAACATAATAGTTTACAAGAATTTTTATTTGATATAGTATATGTCTCAACTCTTGACAGGGCTTATTATACATTCCACATAATACACATAATACATTGTGATTCTTTTTTCAATAATTAAATAGGTTAATGACACGCTTTACATAATAAAGTTCGTCTCAATCATATGGAAGCAAAAAAATGAAAAGTTATGTTATTTCAACGAATCTTAACGAGTTCAAAAGTGATTTCAAAGAATTTAAATCAATAATGCACTGGAGAATGTTATAATATGGAGTCAAAAATGAGAGGGTGTCGAATCAAAATGGGTGAAATAGACATAAAGATAAATGGTATGGAATTAAAGATGAATGATATGGAATGGAGACTTAAATAACTACCACCTCTACTTTTACAACGTTGACAGGGACAACAACCTTTGATTGGGGCGTAAACCTAAAACTAAAGATATTATAAAAGGAACAACTCAATGTCTCAATGTCTTATCATAGGGGTATTGTTCTTTTTGTATTCTTTATGAAACTTTTTCTAAACGCCAAATTTATTACACCAGATAATACTCATCTTTTAATTCTTTTAATGTAATAATTTTTTATTGCATAAAATGTGCAATGATGAGGAATAAATTTACTCATCCCCATCGCTACCGGGAAAAATGACGTAATGCCGGCCAAAATTAATACATGTCATTTAAAAAGGGGCGTAAAGCACATATGAAAAATGAAAAAGTGAGGAGTGTGGCACGGGTGACAAAAGGAAGCGATGACATCACACGCGAGATGAATAAATATTTTCTCTAAAAATCGGAATCTGATCAAATTCTCTTACACGACTATAGATATTAACAATCAAAAAAAAAAAATTAATATATTCATCATTTTTTATTTAAAAAAGAAAAAAAAATGTAAGTTGATGATTTATTCAAAAGAATAAAAAAAAAATAAATCATAAATATAATAAAAAATGATAATTGATTGATAAATAATATAATCAATATATTATAAATTTACCGGTGGATATACGTATCCACCCATCATGTAACACGTGACTTTAAGTAAATTGATTATCATATTACACGAATCTTGAATCATGTGTATCTGATGTCATGATTTAAATAAATTAAACTATTTTTTACTATTTTTTTA
>JADRCO010000185.1:0-44988 GCA_021464525.1 Rhizophagus sp. LPA8_4_AMF | reverse complement strand
CCCCCGGGTACTATTCAATCTAGGCTGGCTTTTTTGAATAGTACCGGGGGTACTATATGCAGCGCTATACGGTATCATTAAAGGTATATTGATATCTAATTGCAACCTACTATTTTTGAAAATAGCAAAACATATATAATTTTATGCAAATTTTTTATGACCTATATAATATATATATGTATTTTTTGGGATTCTTTTATACTCTCTCAAAGATACTTAGATAATATGATAGATAAAAAAGCCCTATAAGAAGAGTGATACATTGGAAGGAATGATCCTGAAATTTGGTTAATTAGATTATAACTAAGATCTGATAACTTACATTTTTTTTAGATAGTTAACTATACTTTTTTTATATAATATAACATTTAATATAATAATTATTTGTAATTTTTAATACTATCATATAAATAAGTTCCATTTATATCCATTTTTTTACTAACATTTTTTCACACAAAAATTCTATTTTTCATTTTATTTCTTTTAACTAATACATTTTAAGTCTTAATAATACATCTTTTGTTACATTTATCTTATTTTCTTTAGTTTTATTTTTTGTGTTAGTATAGTTCTAACAGCTAACTTCAACTTTTAAAATGTTCACAAAAAATCAAATATTTGGAAGAAAAGTCTTTAAGCTGAGTAGAAACCTACCAAACTATATTATCAAGACTTATACAACTAAGCAAAATTATGAAAATACAAGTAAACCTTTTTTAATGAACTTTTAAAAAATGACATGAAGAAATTTAAAAAAACCTTGAATAATGAAGATTTTTTATATTTCCTTGGCAATACTTTGGACTATACTAATGGACAGACATGTTATAAATATTTACAAGAGCTTTACTTTCTTTGTAACTTGCCCACCATATCATATATCTGGAATATCTAAGAAAATTCAATGATATTTTGACTACCTTTACCTGGTTGTTTTCCCTAAAGTTTCTTCTTCCTTTTTTTCTCATCACTGACGAGATACTTTTCTGGTATTTGTTGTAAGTCTTTATGAATATTTGAATGATGTTGATTAAATTCTTGGATAACCATTTCTTTTATTTGATGATGATCAGGAACTTTGTAGCAAGGGTCAAAAACACTCATTGCTTTAATAAAATTTTTACTTTCAACAACACTAAAGGGTAGTTGCTCAGAAATTATCCAAATAACAATTACTTCATCTTGTTCTGACTTTTCTTTGCAGGCCAAGGATCTATACACTTCATTTGAAGTTCTTTTCAAGTTACTTCTACGTTAAACTTTAAAGTTGTTTGCTTGACTTTTGGAATTACTATATTGTGTTTTGTTTAATAAATGGCGTTCAATACTAGAGTTACCTGACTTAATAGAAAATGCATAGTTACACTTTTTGCAATACAGGTACTCCCGGGTGAGTGGGATTCTTATAAGTTATATGAGACCATAAAAGAGAAGTTTTACGTGATATATTGTTATTTTCGCCGTTCTCAATATCATCAATATCAGGAATAACGCGTCATCTAAGTTGAATGAACTCATGTTTAAATTTTAGAAATATGGGCATTATGGCGCATATATATATGTTTAATTTTTATTGGTCAGGACTTATTAGGACCGAATCTTTATTAGTCCAAAAAATCGATCTGCGGACCCGGTCCTGGGACTAGGTCTTTTGGTCTTGGACCTAGGGACTTTACCAACTCTAGCTCTAGGTTAAGTTTTCTCTACGATAATCGAAGATCACATGACAAGAGAAAAACATAAAAAAAAAAAAAAAAATTTTTTGAATTTCAAGTAGGTATTCAACAATGTCAGACCAGTATGAAGGCGCTATAGGAATTGACTTGGGAACTACATATTCGTGCGTTGCTGTATGGGAAAATGAGCTGCGCGTTGGTAAGTCATTTTTAAAAAAGCAGGAGACTTTTATTTATCTATATATATACCAAAAAAATTTTTTTCTATTCAAATATAGAAATAATTGCTAATGAACAAGGGAACCGCACAACACCTTCATATGTCGCCTTTGCCGATACAGAGCGTCTTATTGGTGACGCTGCCAAAAACCAAGCGGCTATGAATCCTAAAAATACAGTCTTTGACGCGAAACGTTTAATAGGTCGACGTTTTGACGATCCAGAAGTAAAGGCCGATATAAAGCATTGGCCCTTTACTGTTGTTGAAAAAGATGGTGCTCCTTTGATTCAAGTTGAATACCAGGGTGAAACGAAAAATTTTACCCCACAAGAAATATCGTCGATGGTATTAACTCGTATGAAGGTAGAATTAATTTTTTTATTATTTATATTTTTGATTTTTTTATTTGCTTATCATACAATTTCATTAATTTATAGGAAATTGCTGAAGGAAAATTAGGAAAAAAAGTCAAGAAAGCTGTTATTACTGTTCCAGCTTATTTTAATGATTCTCAACGTCTTGCCACTAAGGATGCTGGGAAAATTGCGGGGTTGGATGTACTTCGAATTATAAATGAACCAACTGCTGCAGCTATAGCTTACGGACTTGATTCTAAAGAAACAAAAGAAAAAAATGTTTTGATATTTGATTTGGGTGGTGGTACTTTTGATGTATCTCTCTTGAATATAACTGGAGGAGTTTTTGCTGTAAAAGCTACCGCGGGAGACACTCATTTGGGCGGAGAAGATTTTGATAACAATCTTCTTGAATACTTTAAACAAGAATTTAAGCGTAAACAGAAACATGATATATCAGGGGATGCACGTGCTATACGTCGTTTAAGAACTGCTTGTGAAAGAGCAAAACGTGCTTTATCTTCACAAACTCAGACAACTGTTGAAGTTGATTCATTATATGATGGTATTGACCTTCAAGCCAATATTACTCGTGCTAAATTTGAGGAATTGAACTCTTCTCAATTTAGTTCTACTTTAGAACCTGTCCGTAAAGTTTTAAAAGATGCAAAAATAGAGAAAAAGGATATACATGAAATTGTTCTTGTAGGTGGTTCTACTCGTATCCCAAAAATTCAATCACTTCTTCAAGATTTCTTTGATGGAAAAGAATTGAATAAATCAATTAATCCGGACGAAGCTGTTGCTTACGGAGCTGCCGTGCAGGCTGCTCTTTTAACAAATCAAGCTGGTAACGAAAAAACTCAGGATCTTTTACTTTTAGATGTAGTTCCACTTAGTTTAGGTGTTGAAACTCAAGGTGGAGTTATGGCAGTAGTTGTACCTCGAAATACACCTATTCCAACTATCAAAAAAAAAGTTTTCACGACAGCAGAAGATGGTCAAACTATTGTTGAATTTCCAGTATATGAAGGGGAAAGACCAATGTGCCATGATAATAATTTATTAGGATCTTTTGAACTATCAGGAATACCTCCAATGCCTCGTGGAGAAGCTGAGCTTGAATGTACTTTTGATATTAATGCTGATGGTATTCTTAAAGTTACAGCAAAGGATAAAGCGACCGGACGAAAAGCTAATATTACAATCTCAAATTCGGCCGGTCGATTATCAGCTGCTGATATTGACCGTATGGTTGCTGAATCAGAAAAATTCAAAGAGGAGGATAAAAAGAGTCAAGAACGCGTAGAAGCAAAACAAGAGCTTGAAAGTTATGTTTATCAAGTATTTATCATTGTTTTTTAATATATATGCTATTTCATTACATAATAATCATTTAATTGAAAGAATTTTATTTTTTTAGATTGAAAATACTCTTAATGAACCAAATGTTGCTATGAAATTGAAACGCAATGATAAAGAATCCATTGAGAATGCTCTTTCAGGTTCGAATTTATTGATTTGATGTATTTGTTGTTTTTCTAATACTAATTACTTCAATCAAATTTTATAGAAGCACTTGAATTTCTTGACATTTCTAATGATTCGGCGGTTAGCAAGGAAGATATTAACGCTACAAGGAAGAAATTACAACGTAGCGTTACTCGTGCATTTGCTTCACTCAATCGCTAGAATCCTTTTTAAGTTCCTCTTTCATATATAATGATGTAATTTTTACAAAAATATGTGTATATTTTCATTATTAAAAAGACACATAGACTTAATCCATAAAAAATATTATCACATAGATCAATCCCTTATTTCTGATGGACAACCTCGTATTTAATTTTATTTTAATTATTTATTGTATAACAATACGGTGAATAGTACTAAACGCATATTTGTTGATGTTATTGCTGCGTGATAAAAATTAAATGTGTTGAGAAATTTGCAATAAAAACTTTTTACAACCAACCCCTGTAATCAATAGTAAATCTAACATAATTATTCATAAAGTATATCGTTATTCGTAAACATTTACGTATTATTATTCGATTTAACATCATTAATTACAATAGGCAGCCAAGCTTCTTCAGGTATGCCTTTTGCCCATTCTTTATTTGTTGTAAATTAGAATTATTAATAAGGATATAATTTCGAATACATGTAAAAAAAAAGCAATTTCACTTACCAGGTATAGAAGTATCAGGTAGTTTAATATTTTTCATAATCGAATTAATCACAGCCAAATCGTCTATAACATTTAATAATATTAACATTTTTTAAAAGAATGCACATAACTACAACAACATATTTACCATCTGGAATTTTATCTTGATCATTTGTGTGAATTTGTAATACTTTTGGTCGTTCTTCCTATAATTTTATATTAATATTAATAGCAATTATTTAAGAATAAAGTCAAAATTAAATTACTTGTTGAAATGCAAAATCATTATTTTCTTGTATATCCTCCTCCTCGTCATCTTGTGGTAAAGCCTCATATCCAAATGGCACAAAATTTTCTTCATCACTTTCGCTATTCACCTCTTCATTAGTAGTGTTATTCATCAGAATAACATCATTATCGCCTTCAATTGGAGTAAATCCATTATTTAACGTTAATTTGCTGGAGAATTCATTAGATAAAATATCGTTACTTGGTGTTGTTGTAGTAGCATTATTAAGTTGTGGTTTTATTTTATGATAATTGGAGTAAGAATGAATATCTTTTTATTTAAGGATAATTTTAAAAAGATTAAGTATTAATTTAATATTCAAAAAAAAAAGAAAAAAAAATATGGTATTACTGAAAATTGTACCTTGGGACATTGTTGAATGTACTAAAAAGAACAAAAACCGCATTTATATAATCGGTTGTTATCACGTGATATATAGATCAAATAGCTACTGCACATTTTGAAAAAAAAAAAAAAATTATGAAAGAACTTAAAAAAGCCGAGGAGGAATGGAAAAAAGCCAAATCTGAAGCGATAAGAATACGTGATTTTCATATAGAAAATTTGTATGAATTATTATTAAAATCATCTTATGAACGAAATTATTGTCGTGCTAGCAAAATACTTGAAATTTTATTAAAATGTCCCGAGTGTGATATGACTAAGATTTGGCAGGTTCTAATTTATTTGTTTGTAAAATGTAAAAGTAATTAATTAATTGAATTTGTTTAATAAAAAAAAGAAATATATATATATATTATATTTATTATATATTGTTAAATCTTTTTTTGAATAAAAAGCCTGCTATTGAAGTGTTGGCTACTCTAGATCCTACTTCAACAGTTTTCATCGATTTCTTTAATATAATGTTATTAAAAAATCATACAAAGGTAAATACGATCTTTAAATTAAAGTTCAAATTGATGTTTCATAATCCGTTTATTAATTCATAATTGAAGAAAAGAGATGTTGGAGATGTGGATAAACAGAAGGTTATAATGGAATTGGTTTTTTATCAAGTAAAATATGGGCAAACGATCGATGCTCTTGCAACTATTGAAACGTAATTAATTGATTTTTTTATAACAAGTTCCTCATAGTAAAACTTCAATTATTAATTTTTCTATTCTTTAAATAGATATTTGCCCCAAGAACCGTATTGTAATAATCCACTTCTATACGGTTATGCAGGATTAATTTCATATTCGTTGTGGGAACAACTAAACGCCAAATTTAAAAAATCGGAACCCGAAGTGATTAGTTATAAACCGCCAAAACGTAAAAATGCTTCAAAAATGATTCTACCACCAAGGGAAAGATCAAAACGAAAAAGAAATTCTGATGAAAAAGACGATGATTTTATTGAAGTTGGTATGTAATTTATTAATATAATTATAAAGAAATTTCTTTATAATAATTATTACCGAAATTTGAATAGATGATCAAATGATGGATCAACATAAACGGTATTATGAAAATAGTTTAAGGAATTTTAGGATGTCTTTGGATATGGATATGTCGAATGATATGTTTCTAGTACATTATATTAAGGTATCTAAAAAAAATTTAAAAAAAATTGAGGTTATTATTGTTATTTAAAATGGCATACTTAAATTCAAGATATACGTTTTTTTTGAAGTTACTATTATATAAGAAAGAAATTGGAGAAGCTATAAGCGTCATACAAAATTTCTGCAATGAGAACCCATCAATTTTGACTGGACATAGGTACATAAAAGTTAAAAGGGAATAATTACACTGTTTATATCAGTAAACTGAAGTGCGTATATATATTTATTTTCAAAGGCTTTTATTTGAAGTCTTGTATGCATATGAAAGACTTAAATATGAATGGGTTGAAGTAGGAAAGACGTATCATCGAATTGATCCGGTGAGTCCACCTGATGAAGTGTTCAATCCCTTAATGGAACATTATACTCAAGTCATAGGTAAGGGGGAAAATGATCATATCTTGTTTAAATTTCTATCCAAATTAATTTTCCGATTCCAATTCCTATTAAAAAAGAGCAAACTAACGGAGAAGATAGGGATATATTAATTGATGCGTATTTTAATATATGTGAATTACTATTCCAACGTATTGAATATGGAGACGATAATTCTAATTATTTATATAAAGCAATAGAATATTTTGTGTGGTTAAAGTTAAGTGATGTTAGGATTGTTATGTCTTGTTTGTTTGTTTGTTTATTTGTTTGTTAGTAATAATAATCCCCAAATTTATTATTATTATTATTACTAATTAGGCACTCTGATATAGATAAAGTTAATGAATTATTAAAAAATCGAGGTGAATGGTTTAGACGATTTTTATTTTATACAAACAAAAAGACGGTTAAATCATGGCGTGAATTTCAATGTTACAGAATATTAAATGAATGTTTAAGTGATGAATATTGTTATTTAGTAGAAAAGGTAAAAGAGCATATTTTATCAGGGAAAAATTTTCATACCGTTCTTTATAATTTTGAGAAGAAAAAATATTATGGAAATATTGATGGGAATATTGATTGGAACGTTGATTGGAATACTTCAGATGATGAAAATGATGATGTTAATGATGACGGCGATATCGATGTTGATGACGATGACGATGACGATGACGATGACGATGACGATGACGATGACGATGACGATGATGATGATGATGACATCAATTACAGTGATGATGATGATTGGTGATAACATTATTTCTGATATTAATATTAATTTTAATTTTTTTAAAAAATTCTATCGCTTCTATTGCTACATATTCGGGTATTATTACAGATTTTTTTTAATTGATGTAAATTTTAAAAAGACTAAAGTACAAGATACTTAAAAAAACTAAAGGTACAAAAAATTTCTTTCTAAACAAAAATAAATACAAAAATAAATAATAATAAATAAAAATATTATTACAAAAAAAAAATGGTATAAATAAAAAAGCAACTATCTATTATTATGTTATCTTTTCATTTAATACCTCAAAATTATTATCATTACTATTATTGTTATTATCTTCTGTGACAATTTCGTTGCCTTTTTTATCATTTTTTAAGTTATAATTTTTTATAAAAGAAGCAAAGATTAAACCCATTACAGCTACAAATATACAAAGTATGTAATTTGTTGAAATACCATTATTAATACTATTTAATATAATGTTCTTTTGTTCTTCGTCTAATTGTCGAATATTTTTAAGCGATAATGCATCATTAAGAGAACTTTTAATAGGATAATTTTGTGTATTTTTCATATTCGATAAAATATGATTATTAAATAGTGCTGTTGATATCGATATGCCAAATATAAATCCGTAACCTCTAAAAAAATTACAAAGTCCGATCATACCAGATTTTTCTCCTTTCTTAACGGCACGCAAAGCAGGTATTAATAAAATAAATTGGGTTCCGATACCACATCCAATAACTATTAATGCTATCACACGTAATAATGTTTCTGTAGTTAAATTGAATGTTGACAATAAAAATCCACCACCTATTAGTGAAATTGAACCAATATATAATAACCATTTATACTTTTCAAATTTAATTATCAACGTTCCACTAATTGCACAAAATATTACGACGCTTGATACTAAAGGTAATATTGATATACCAGATTGTGTAGCCGATTGTAAACGAACGTATTGAAAATATATTGGAGTATAATAAATTACTATCACTTGTATCCAGCCAATAAAATAAAAACATCCAAATATGGCCCTTATAGAAGAATCTTTGAACATTGATGTTGGTATTAAAGGTTTTTTAACAAATATTTTTTCAAATATTCCAAAAAACACTAAAATAACAAATCCGACTCCAAAAATTGTTAATATCGTCACACTAATCCAAGGGAATTTATTTCCTCCATAATTTAACCCAAAAAGTAATAATAATAATCCTGAAGCCAGCAGGAAAATTCCTAACCAATCAACCTCTTTTAATTTGGTTGAAGTATTTTCAGATGATTTACCAAATTTTCTTAGTGCAATTAACAATATTATTATACATATTATTGATAATGGACCATTCATGTAAAATGACCATCTCCATGAAACATAATCTACAAATAAACCACCTAATAGTGGACCAACTATAAATGCTATAGCAAATATTATGTTCATAACAATATTATAAAATACTTTTTGTTTATAAGGTAAAACTTCTGATATAATAATAAATGTCATAGATGCTATCATACCGCTTCCTATTCCCATGGTTGCTCTAGTTGCAATTAGCCATTGAATATTTTGTGATGCTCCACATAATACTGAACTCGCACCGAATATTAGAATTGATACTAAAAATGTCAATTTTTTTCCAAATATTGTTGATAATTTTCTGCAAAATGGTTGTAACATTGTCTTTATCAAAGTTAGAAATAATTTGTAAAAAAAGAGGAAAAAAGAAAAATAAGTTATAAAATCTACATAAAAGATATATTACAAAACTTTTTTTTTTAAAAAAAAAAGAGACTTACACTTGTTAGACTATGACTATTTATTAACCATGAAAATTCTTCACCGGCTTTAAATTCTTCCAAAATTTTAGGCAATTGATTTGCTATCAAATTAATATCAAGTATTGCAAGAAAAAGTATCAGACAACATCCAATCATTAAAAGAAAATTTTCCCATATTTTAAGTCTTATAACATTTTTCGTTCTAATCGATTCTCTAGAAATTTGATTAAATGAAGTAGTTGGAGAAAACGCTGTAGTAAAATCATTTGTGGTGGTTAGATGTTTTTGCGATATTGGGGAATCTATAACTCCAATTTCTATTGTACTTTCACTTCTTGAAGTGGTAGTATCTCCACCTTTAGTTGTTATAAATGATAATTTTGATATTCTTTTCGAATTCTTTACACTATAGTCTTCTTCTTCTATAATGATCTCCTTAGAAGAATTATTTCTGTTATGTCGAGATGACTTTATTGGCCTATTACGATTTTTTTTTGTACTATCATCTTTATTGATATATTCAACATCAATGTTCGATGACGATCCTTCACCGGTAATTTTTTTACTGTTATTAGGTTTAACAGAAGATTTTGATTTTAAAACGGCTTCTTTGTTTAAAAGATTTTCTTCATGTAAATTATTATTTGTATCATCATCATCATTATTATTATCGTTATTATTTTCTATTTCAATATGATCATAAGGTTCCCCTACGTAAGTATTTGATCCTGAAGAAGGTTGAACCGTATGATTATATTTTGGTTTTGATGAATATGATGATTCTACTGTTTTAATCTCAGATTCTATTATAGGATTTAAATTTGAATGCGAAGATCTTTTAATCAATGATTCATATTCCCTTACTTTAGCTGTAACTGCCGCTGAATTACTGGATGAATAATTATACGGATTATTAATATTAATGCTTTTAACATTATTGTTACTATTATTACCATTACCATTATTACCAATATTATTATTATTATTATTATAAATATTATAGTTATTAAAGTCCATTGTTAACTTATTAGTATCAAATGGAGAAGAAGGACTAGTAATAAATGGAGATGACGCTGTTGTAGACAAATCAATTTCTGATTGATTATTATGACTTTGATTAATTATTGATTGTACTGATTGTCTCATAGTATTAATTAATAAATTACTCGTTGAACCTTGTGGTGTCATATAAGCAGTTGTTGTTGAATCTAATGATGATGATGGATAATGACGAATTACTCTGCTACTACTGCCATTATTTTTATGATATTGTTGCCATATATCACTATTTTTATTTTTTAAGTAAATGTTATTGTTATTTTTGTTATCATTGTTATTGTTGTCGTTGAAAGTCCTTTCTTCATTTTCATGTTCATTTATAACTTCTATTTCTGTTGTTGCTTCGAAAAATATGTCACCTTCACTTGAAACACTCCCCTGTGAAGATTTCGGTGAATGTTTCGAAGACATTTACTTAAGTAACCTTAATTATTATTTATCTTTTTTTTAAAAAAAAGGTGAATTTCTATTTTTATCTATTTAATTTATTTTCACACATGAACGTGTGAACAAAAAAAAAATTTTTTTTTTTTCCGGAACGTTAAATATTTAACAAGGAAGAATCAAATAAAAAGGAAACAGGAAAATAATAATAACAAAAAAAGAAAAAAAAAAGATTGTCAACTCATTGTACTTAATAAAGTTTAAAAAAGATGATGAAGGTAAAAGATTTCATTTTTACTGGAAATTTTTTTTTTTCACAGAGAAAAAAAAAAAATTATATATATTGTATACAAACTTAAATTAAATTTTGAATTACAAACAATAAGTTGTGTATCGTTTCGTTTAATTACATAAAAAAAAAAGGCTTTTCGTACATTAATCTCATTCGAAATACATTACCCGAACGGAATAACGAAAATAAATCTTTTAATTCGTTTCTAATTATAAGATATTTTAGATTATTAAAGAAACTTTTTTTGGAATCCATTCTTTCCTGTCTGAAACATAATATTTGCGATGTAAAATTGTATCATTATAAGTTACCTGATAAGGATTAATGTACCAAACAATGCACCTATAAGCCCAAAATATTTGTAATTTGCACAACTGTCATTTAAAGTAAAACCCAAAAATCCGGTCTCAAAGATCTAAATGTATCACTACAGATTTAAAAAAAAATAAAAATAAAAATTGAGATCATTTCTTGTCGTCATTTTAAATCCAATCTAAAATGAGTTTTTTACCACATTTATAAAAATAGAAATATTTCAGTGGAACACCATTTAAAAAAATGCGAAAAAAAATCCCTGTAAATTTAACCTATATTATTATGCACAATAACAAAATAAACATTATAAACATTAACATTATATGATATTTATGGCAAAACATATGACGTATACATTACAGTATATTATTTCAACTAATTAAATATAATTTATGTACCATATTTTGCTTTATAAAATGATGGTGGTAAATTCTCTAAAATAGAAGTAAAAGATCTTTCTACTACAACTAATTGATTATGTTTAATAAAATTTAAATACATTAATGTTTGATATCTATTAACTAATTGAAAACTGATCGTATCCGTATATATTTTTTCATATTTTTGTTCCTGTTCTCCTGATTGTTGTTTTTTCAAAAATTTCGGTTTAGATTGTTGTCCTGAACATCTAGCACAAATTAATTCATCATCATTATCAGTGCCTTCTTTTATTTTGCATTTATTAAAATCAATTAAACATAAATAATTTGCTCCCCATACAATCATATTATCAGAAGATGGATTAAATGAACATCCCATAATCTTATCTTTAAGATTAAGAAAATTTTGTGGAAGTTTTTCTGAATATTTTAATGACCAATCGGTTAATTTCTCTTGTTGTAAATCAAAAAGATAGAATTGATTTGATGTCAAAGTTATTACAAGTATAGGTTCAAATGGATGAAATGTTAAAGAAGTATGCATAGAAGAAAATTGATTAATGGTCATATGATGCTATGTCAAGTAAATAAATAAATAATAAATAAATTAATATATCAGAAAAAAAAAACATTAAAATAATAATAATAAGTATATCTTACCTTAAGAGTCTCCAAATTATATACGTAAATTTGATTTAGAAGATCACCTGTTGCTAACCATTTACCATCTTCGCTTATAGTCAAGCTGGTTAGTGGTTCACAATCAGATTTTGTAGAGTAGTCATCAAATCGTTCCAGAACTGTTACATAAACATCATCCTCTTCGTCAATTTCAAGTCCAAAAACTACTATTTCAGAATTCATAAAAGCTACTACAAGTTTACTTCCATTTGGAACAAATCCTAATAAATTGGCTCCAACATTACGTCCGTCTATAGTTACTTGAGGAAAATCTTTTATTTTACGTACTTTTAAATGATTTGAATGAACTGGATTATCGTCCTAAAAAAAATAAATAAATAAATAAATAAATAAATAAGCAATGTTACATGTTTATATTATTTTTTTAAGTAAAAAATTTAATAATCATATTTACGTCTTCCAGGACTTTGAACAATTTGATACGTTCAACATCAGATACTGCAATCCATTCCCCATTTTCGGATATTGAACTTGCCATTAATTGATTATTTCCCTAATGATATTAATTAAAAATGAATAAATATCTAATATAACATAAATAAATAAAGAAATAAATAAACAAATACCTTTAATTTTATTTCTAAAATAGCCTTTTGAGGTTCTACTAATTCTAAACGAGGAATTTTTTGTTTAAATTGATCCGATTCTGGCGGCACTGCTATAAATAGTTTCAAATCGACACTTAATATGTGTGTATAATCATATACAATTAAAATTGCTTGATATTTTACCTTTACCCAATCTCCAGATTTTTATATGATCGTTAGATCGAAACATTATTAATTTTTTTGATTTGGACATGTTGATCATAGGTTTTAAAGGAACATAAGGCACCCTATAATATTTACTTTTAGGGAAATTTAAAGTTGGAGCGAAGACCATAGTTGTATCAACCCCTTCATATAAGACAGTTTATATCGTGTTAATCCAGGAATTCATAATTATTTTAAAAAAAATTACGATGCTATATAATACTTTACCTCCAGTAATTACAGAATTAACACCCCGTTCTTCACATATCGCGAGAGCTTTCACATCATGCATATGATGACGACTATATCCTACCTTTACCCAGTATTTCTCATTGACTGAATTATCCTTAATGTATGATTTGGGTTTAGGAGCAATTCGATATAGTACACATTTACGATCTACTCCAGAAGAATAAACCATTGTACCATCCTAAAAATTAGGGTTAATATATAAAAAATAATCAAAAATAAATAAAAAAGAGAATTTATGCTAAAGGTATTCACCATATTCGAAGCCAAACACAAAACATCTGCGTCGTGACCACCAAGTTTTTGTTTCATCGTGCCAAATGTTCCTTCCCAGAAACATACGTAACCAAGCGAGTCACCACTTATTATAGTATCATCTCTAAAATCATTTATATCGTTAAAATGTGTATAAAACAATATGCATTTCTTTAAAATCGGAAAGTTTAAACTTGCTTTAACACTTGAATTGCCCATACAATAGTTTCTTTCCGTGAATTTTTATCTGGAGTTATCCTAAGTATTTCACGTTCTTTAAAAAAAAAAAAAAATATTTATATTTAAATATGAATAAAGTTGCATCCTCATTTTTCGCTTATTAATACCTTGTTCAACATCCCATTTTATAATAAGACTATTCGAAGTCCCAAATACAATATATTTATCTTCCTTGTCCCAGGCTATAGAAGTAACTTTTGCTTCCTTTCTATCATAATTTTTTATTAAAGATAACCCATCATCTGTAATTTCAAATATTCGTACACCTCCATCATCACACCCAATAGCAAGTAATGTATTTGTGTGATTAACGGCCATACACCAAATTGCTCCTCCATGTGAATTAATAAATTTCTAGAATTAATTTTAATTAATAGTATATAGGTAGGTATTCAATAATGTAAAAGATGTAAATCCTCTTCGCAACAATAAATCAATTTTCAATTCAATGCACTTTTTTGTAAAGTTAAAAAAAAATTTTTTTTTCCTAATATTATTAATATTATTTACCTTGCTTTTTAATTTTGTCGTATCCCATTCAATTATTAATCCATTGGCACTACCAGAGAATAATCTTGGCGTTTTATTAGCTAATTCCTTTAAAGCTTTTTCTTGTTCATCTTTTGTACTATAAATTATCTTATCTGTTTCTGTTAAACTAAGTTTATGTACCCATATGATTGATTCCACGGAAGTATTTAATTCACCTAATATTCTCTATACGCCGATAATAAAGTGAATTAATTCAAATACAAAACAGTATAGTAAAAACTTTTATTATTGCAGCTAAATACTTTTTCTAGGTGCCAATTAAGTGGGTTCCATATTTCAATATCTCCATTAGCACGACCACATGCAATTAAAGGTCTAGCCGTACCGGGCGTAAATGCAAGAGCATTAATAGCTGACGGCATATACTCTACGAAACGACACCTATGAATCTGCATTTTTTTTTCAATATTATAGAATAGAATTTTTTTTTAGATTATCAAAAAAAAAAATTTGTTATGGATCATGTGATTTGCATATATTTTAATCACATCTGAGATGTAATACATATTATACTTTGTCTGTAAAACCAAATCATTCAAAGAATAAAAACATGAAGTCATTTTGGGCTTCTTATAAGTCTTTGGCACCAAGAACACGCGTTTATCTCGGTTTAGGTATAATTTCGTTTTAACATAGACTCAAGTTTTTACTTTCGTTTATTTAATAAACAAACTTAAAAATATATTAATAGGAGGAATAGCCATAGCTTTAACAGGTCATTACGTTAGTGACTGGCTGGAGAAAAAAAATTCTGTAGACTCTCAAGCAACTGCGGGAAATGCTTCAAATAATTTATCGAATCAAATCACCAATACTTCTCAAAAAACTTAATGTAAAAGAAAATATATATTAACATTTCTATGAATATATTACTAAAGATTTTGATGATTCACAATAATTATTGTTCCTTAACTAATTTACGCGACTATAAATTAATATATTTTACAATAAACTATAAACTTTTCCTTGTTGTAAGATTCGATGAGTTTGATGTGGATATCAAAGGAATTATCTCATCCTTTTTTTGCAGTATGAAATTAAGTAAACTTTTTAGTAGCCCAGATTTATTTCGTGATGGAATCAAGTCTGCATTATAAATATTCGGATCTATTAGGGAGAAAAAAATTTAACATGATATTACAGTAGATGAATAAAAAGAAATTATAATAATGAAATAACAAACCAAAAGATGGGAGCGCGTTATCGTTAGCGCTTAAAGAAATGAAATAGGAGAATGGAATTAACCAAACGCAAATTCCAAAGAATGCAGCGACATCCACGAATACAAAATAGCGAGATGTAAAGTATTGAAACCATAGAAAGTGGTCAGCTAACACCAACACTTAAGGAAAAAAAGGTTAACATTATTTTTACCAAAAAAAAACAAAAAATCCATGAAAATTTACCACAGCTTGCGATAAATGGTAAACTTGTCAAATTGATAAACGGAAATGTCTCTAGGTTCATTGTATATACACCATGGCACATTATAGAGAAAAGAATGCGCCAAAACGGGAAACTATCGAATAACCATAGAAGAACGTGAATTACCACAACCATCTAATTTTTATTGTATTTATTATTAATTAAAAAACCTTAAACAAAAAAATTGAAGAAATCTATACTGAAATTGATATCTACGATATCTACCTACCAAAGTTACATTCTTTATAATCTTTCTTGTCAAAACTGTATATTCTTCGACGAGTTCAGCTAGTTATACAATGATGTTAACAATGTTTCAAATAAAGAATAGATTTGTTTCACTCAGAAAACAAAGTACCTAAATAATATAGTCCACACGCTTTGAGAAACAAATTGATTAGTAAATTGTTTTATAAAATCGTAAAAAAAAAAGGTATTTAAAATACCTAAGCTCAACGTTAAAAATAAGAACGCGAGTATAGCTGCGCCATATGATAAAAGGTGTAATAAAGTCATTTTTATGAACTAAAAAATTTTTATTTTTGATTTTATAAAATTCACTAAATTAACAGACAAATTGTGGCTCTGATAATGATCTACCTGATTTAGGGATTTTCATACGCGTTTAATAGACAAACACTTCATTACACTTCCAAAAAAAGATAAAAACTAATTAAGAATAATTATTTCAACTTTTGTTAACTTTGTTTCAGCTTTTTTCTTTACATATTTTTCTTTATAACTATATTTTTATTTTTTTTTATTTTATTTTTTTTTGATTCCAAGAGCCGCTAATATGACAAAAGTACCAATAGTTTACCATCCATGTTATAATATTGTATTTTGGAATCTTGAAAAGGTCAGTAAAAGTAGCTTACGATAGCATTTGGACAAATTTGAAATTAAATATTATTTACAATTTATGTGTAGATACATCCATTTGATACGCAAAAATTTAAAAGAATTTATCGAATTTTATTAACATCGGGATTATTTGATGCTGATTCATTTTATGAACCTTCACCTCCAACTCCACTTGATATAGCTAATTTACATTCGACACAATATCTTGAATCATTAAATAGTAATGTTCAATTGCAAAAAATTTTGGAAGTTCCTTTTTTAGCCGTCTTACCTCAAGCTTTAATGAAGAAAAAAGTACTGGAACCAATGTTATTACAAACTGGTGGAAGCGTTCTTGCCGCAGAATTAGCCTTAGAATATGGTTGGGGGATTAATTTAGGTATTTAATGTTATTAAGTTTACGTTTGATCAATGAATTTGAAAATTTATTGTATTTACTTTTTTAGGGGGAGGATTTCATCATGCGCATTATGATGGTGGCGGTGGCTTTTGTGTTTACGCGGATATTACCCTGATGGTTGAAAAAATACTGTCGAAATATCCTGATCAAGTTTCTCGTGTTATGATTGTGGATTTGGACGCTCATCAGGTATTAACAACGTATTCATTCGTTCGTCCACTTATTTTTTTATTCCTTCGGCTTATTACAAGTTTCTTGTAGGGAAATGGATATGAACGCGATCTAGCACATAATAATAAAATTCATATTGTAGATGCATTTAATGTTCATATATATCCACAGGACAATGATGCATTCTCTTCAATCACTACACCAATTCCATTAACATCTCCAGAATTAAAACAAGATGATAAATATCTTCCTCTCATTCAATCAAATCTATTTCAATCGTTTCATAAATTTCATCCTCAATTTATTATATATAATGCAGGAACAGATTGTTTAGAAGGTGACCCTCTTGGAGCAATGAATTTATCGGCTGAAGCGATATTGAAAAGAGATGAAATCGTTTTTCGAATGGCTTTCGATCATGGAGTTCCTATAGTAATGTTACTGAGTGGAGGATACCAAAAAAAAAATGCAGAAATTATTTCTGCGAGTATTTTAAATTTAATTAGTAAGTTTGGTCTTTTGGAAGGACGTAGAAAATCTGTTATAACTTCTCATTAGAGAATATACAGTAATTGTCATTTATCATTTTATATTACTCGTCATATTTTTTTACTTTGTACAAAATATTTTTTTTTTTGTATTATATATATAGCTGATTTACATGGGTATCGATCTTCCTGATAGACATCACTGTGAAACTTAAATATGTATCTTTCTTAATAGATTTACAAAGCGTAACATAGCATTTTAACATTATATTATTTTACGCGTTTCTTATTAATTATAAATAATTTATTTTTTTATTTATTTACGCTTTAAACCATTTTATTGAATATTTTTTATACAAAAATATGATCATATTAATTACATATATACCATATATACCGTAGCGGAAATTTCTATTTGTCAGCCAAACCGATTTGGTATATATGTGAGCTTCATAAGAAAGATGTTTCACATGCTTCAGATCATACCCTTTGAAAGTCATTACCTACAAAATACTTTTGTTTTTTTGTTCCCTCATTTAGGCAAAAATGCTTTTGTACATTTTTTGATTATCTAGATAAATCATTATCTACATTATAATAAAAACTGAGGGTCTCGCTTTTGTTTTTAATTCCTTTTTTTTACTTTTAAGAAATTTATTTGAAATAATGATATACCAATTTATAAAACGAACGGTTAAACAGCTAGCATACATGTTCCCAGCTCATGGGACTGTATTTTGTTTAACATGGTTTGGAGTTGGGCCTACTCCAATCCCTATTCTATCATTTTTTAATTTACCATTAATTTATATATTGGTTCGTAAGAGTCCATCATTAATAAACTTACCATTATTTTTGGCACTCACATCAGGAGCTGCTTTGGCACATAATGAACCAACAACTTCCCCTATGGAAAGTTATTTTGAAAACTTTACGATTTTATCAATTATAGGAGCGTCAATAGCGTTTGTTACGCTAATACCAATGGTATTGACAAAGTACCTCTCAATAAAAATTAACGATAGGTATGGAAATTTCACACATAATGTGAATTCAAGATTAATGTTTCCAGCAATTTGGACGGCAGCCTGGTCGTTATTTAGACGATATTCTCCTTTAGGATCCTGGGGAGATTGGTCATATACAATTGATAACTCGGGATATACGGGTGATCCAATCGTACAGATAGCCTCAATTGGAGGGCTCAGTGCAATTAATCTTCTTTTGGCGCTGTGGATGCAAGTAATATCCGATTATCTGATATTGAGACATAGGATAAATAAAAAAAATCGGTATATTGTATTGGATGAGGAAACTCCCTTAATTAATCATCCAACTCCTGATAACGACGATAACGCAAATGTATATAAAGAAGATTTAACAAATAATTATTATTTACGTATGGGAATGCTGTTTGTTATTCTAGGTTGTTTTTTCATCGGAAGTTACAGGTTAAACAATATAGAAAGTAATTTTAATCATACGCAAACTGAAGAAGTTGGATGTGTATTACCAAGCTATGGTGTTACGATGGATGAAATGTTTAAAAAAACAGCGACGTTAGTAACCAATTTTCAATCAAAAATTGTATTGTGGAGTGAATCGGCAATTTCAATAGAAAGTGATTCAGAATATGAAAAGTTATTAAATACAGCTTATAATTATACGAACAAATATCACTTTTTTTTGGGATTAGCATATACAGTCCGTAATGGCTCTAAGAAAAAAAATATGTTGAGGTTCATTGGGAATAATGAAACATTATTCAAATATGAGAAAACACATCCTGTTCCATTGGTAGAATCATATTCCACTGAAAGTGGCCCAGGATATTTGAGAACTGTGAAAATTGAATTACCAAAGAAAGAAAAAGGACGAACAGAATTTTTAAGTTTAAATGTTAGTGGAGCCATATGCCTAGATATGGATTTCCCAGAGTTACTTGGCCAAGCGGCAGGCGCAAATTTGATTTTGTCACCGGCACAAACTTGGTCTGCACATGTCGGATTGCAACATTTAAAAATGTCATCTGTAAGAGCGGTTGAAAATGGATATTGGATTTTAAGATGTGATGGAGGTGGAGCTTCAGGGCTCATCGGTAATATATTTGCAATATTATAATATTTATTTATAAATTACGTAATTAAAAAATTTTTTTTTGACCTTTATTTATAGATCCTTACGGTCGTATTCGACATGTACAAATTGCGACTAATGACCATACAAATCTATATTCTTGGGAGGTTCCTTTTAGTGAAGAAAAAATTAAAACTTATTATGCTGGTTATGGTGAAGCAACGGTATGGGGAGCATTTGGTTTTCTAATGTTATGTGAACTGATGTGGTATTTTTCTTGGAAGCATGCTGAGGAAGACATGGAACATCTGACGAATAAAGTTAAACTAACTATTGAGCAAGGTCAAAAATGGATGGAAAATAAATATGATGAGATTTTTGATGTAGAAGAAGAACTACCTCCAAGCGTGCAGCAAAGTCTCCTATAGTTTATTTGTATATATATATTTAGAATTGTTTACGCGATTCGCGCGACTATATTTAAATGTAAACTTTGTAAATTACTAAAGCTTGTACGGTGAAATTGATTTAAAATATATTACTATATAATCAATTTATCTTCAGCCTTCTTTTGTTATAAACTAATAGTAAGAGTAAATTTCGATTCTTTTTTTTTCATTTTACTTCATTTATTTGATCAAAATTGGTTTATTTAATGACCCTTATTTTATTGATCTTGATCTATTTCGGACTTCTCCATTATTTCTGGATTTTTTATTATAATCCTCCATCTTTATAACTTCATAAAATCTATTAAATTCTTGTAAACAATTTTCACAGAAAATAAAAAAAGTTTTTACATATAATTTGAAATAGCGAAATGTATTTTCCAAAGCGTGGTAGTCACGTGACCTTAGAGAAAAAACATTTTCGAAATATAATTTTTCAGCACATGTGTAACCTTTAAATTAACTTACAGTAAGTTTGCTTGCTCCACAAGTTTACTTAGAGCACAAACCGAGGTTTTGAATACCGTTTTGACTTCATTTTCGTTAAAATTAATCTAACCATTTTTGGTTATGATCAGCAAATTCATTCGTCCATATGTAAAGTCAAAAACAATATTCAAAATTCCCTAAGTAAACTTGCAGAGCAGACTAAAATACACTTACCTTTTATTTTCAAGTTCATATTAATCTTAGTTTGTAAAAAATTATCTAATCATATAATGTTAAAAAATCACGTGACTACCCGACCCCAATTTTGGTAATTACTTTTTACTAAAAAGGAAGGATGTCTATCATAAAACACGAAACTTTCGCAAGATAATTGTTATATATGGATAAAAAATATGGATAAAAACGAAATTTTTGCTAAAAAACTACAAGAAAAAGAGGAGAAAGAATTAGAACTTTTACAATTAAAGAGACTTCAGGAAGAGTCTGATTCGTTAGAATTGGCGCTTAAATTACAAGCCGAAGATTATTTACGAACTAAAGAAAATAATAATGCAGGTGAGATATTACTTTCTTTATTGATAAAATTCATCTGAAATTATTACAAATAAAAAAGTTATTTATCGCAATTTTTTTTTATGAAGACTTATTAGAATTTGATCCTTCAGATCCCAACCCTGACCTTCATAAACTTTTTCTTGCGTTTAATCAACAATACTTTTGGGGGAAATTAAGTATAGTAGAAGTTCGTTGGTCAAAGAAAATGACATTAGTACGAAACAATTTTAACAAATTCTTATGAATGGCTTTTTTTTTTTCTTTTGACGCGTCACACGTAAGACTTGTGCTTTACGATTAATTGTTTTCGTAATTGAAAAGTGTGCAGGTTTATGCGAGTATCAAAGCGGCGGTTATATTTGTATAAGAATGAGCGAACCTTTATTGAAATTTCGCCCACAATCGGACATGATTGATACATTATTGCATGAAATGATTCACGCTTATCTTTTTGTCACGCATAATATTCAAGATCGTTGTAGGTATATTCATAATTATATTACTTTACTTTAATTGCATTCTTAAAAACTTTTTCCTTATAAGCTGGACACGGTCCAGAATTTCATAAGCATATGCATCGCATAAACGCTGCAGCTGGAACGAATATCACAGTTTATCACAATTTTCATGATGAAGTCAATTATTACAAGACACACGTCTGGAAATGTAATGTGAGTTTTTTTATTAATGGAGGACATGATACTGAATACTGGCTGGTGAATCTAATTTGATATCGATTTCAGGGACCATGCCAACATAAGCCACCATATTATGGAATTGTTAAACGTTCGATGAATAGGTAACTATCTTAAAAAACAAAAAGAATTTATCATTTTATCTTTCAACACTCTAAATTACTATTATACTTGAAAGAAAACCGCAAAAAGCGGACCCTTGGTTTGAGACTCATCAGGAAACTTGTGGTGGAACATTTATTAAAGTATCTGAACCTCCCAAAAAGGAAGAAGAACATTCAGAAAAAAAAGAACGTAAAGGCATAAAAAGCAAACGTAAAATAGAAAATGAAATAAGCAAGGATAACGTGACACTAAATAAATGGAACGATGGAGGAAGAGATGAAAAAGATCCTAGCAAAAAAGCACGTAGTATTCTCGATTATTTCGAATCATCAACAGTGAAACAAGGAAGTGATATTAACATACCAATACAAATTTTTGATGATGAAACTGAAAAGTCTTGTGGAAACATAACAATAAACAATAAAGCCTCTTCGTTCAAAACATCTACAGTGCAATGTCCAATTTGCGGGAATAACTCAATCAAATCAGATGAAATCAACGAACACATTGATTTGTGTATTCAGATAGAATGAGCTATAATAAAAAACCAATATTGGTTGTTACTTTAAGCTATTCAATAATGATTCATCCAAATTCAATGGAACAATTATTCCATCTTCAGTAGTTAAAGTAAATTCTGTAATTTTCCATTCACGATCATGTAAATCTCGGATAGAACGAAAATGAACAGTTCCTTTTCCTAATATAGTAGGATATTATAATTAATTCGTAATAATACAATAAATAAATATTCATTTCATTTTTTATATTACCTTTATCACCTTTAACAGTGTATTGAAAATCTACTTTGCCTTTTAAATGATTAATGCTTCCCTTAATCCAAGGAAAACTAGAAGTGAAATTAATATTTTTCCCCAATAATTCTAAAGCTTTGGGATGATATTTCAAATTAAACAGACTTCCTTGTACAGTGCTACTATTCAAACGTTGATAATTAAATGAAGTAATTATAGCTCCAACCCAAAAACTGACCCCAATTATTCCAAAAATGACATATTGGGTGGTATTATTTTTAATTTCTGGTAAAGGTCTCGGTAGTGGCTGAGACTTTTTGGTGGTTGTATTTATCGCTGTAGTGGAATAAAAAATCTTTAATTGTGTTGAATTTATTATCGAATTTTGTCTCTTTAAATTATTTGCCGGAAAAATAGTATGTTGTGAAAAAATTGGCTTAACTAATTTTTGAGAACTAATTAATAACGAACGAACCATTTTTTTTTTTTTTTTTTTTTTTTTTTTTTTTTGAAAAGATATAATTTAAGCAGTCATTAGATAATTTCGGGCAAAATTATATTGTTGCACCAAATTTGGCTAAAAATTATCCATACCAATCATACCAACTAAAAAAATTTTTTCATATGTTACCTAATTCGGAAGGACCAAAATCTTTGCACTACGGTTGTACATCCTCTGCTGATCTTATTGTTATTTTGCCTTAGCGAATCAGATCCCGAAATAGAGTTCATTTACGTATATTAATTGGTAACCGGCGGATTTCAAATTCTATGTTAAATATTCCCGTTATTAATTCGTATTTTGAATTCGTGATCGAAAGTCGAGTCGACTTTTGTATAGGCACGAACTTTATCGAACCATATTTTTATCTCTTCGTAAAGCATTTCCTGCGTCTTTAAAATACTTGAAATTCTTTACGATTAGGATTTATATACCGTTTTAAGAACAATAATGGTAAAGAGACAGCACCAGAGAACTAGTTCATGTAAGTGAATATTTCAAAATTTACCAAATAATGGAGGTTATTATCACATTTGTTCAATTTTTTCGATGACGTAATTTTAAAGTATGTTGCGCGTCAATAGCTTCGACATCTGCCCAAATACAAAAACCTGCAGTTACTACACGTTCAAGAAGGAACCAAAATGCCGAATTTGGACAGCAAAAATTATTCGCGTTTGATATGAAGCGAAAGCGAAGATCAAACAATGAAACTGATACGCTCGAGAAAGATGATGAAATTGATAGACGATTATCACCCTCATACTCAAATTCAAATATAGTAGATTCTATAAAGTTAGAAAATAACGAATCGGTTTCGAGTCCATCTAAGCGAGCAAAACTTTCAACAATGGGTGAATATAACAATAATCAATTCGATATTGATAATGATGTTCAATCCAATGTTGAAATTATGGAGATTAAATTGGAGAATATTTCAACTCATAATGGTGTTCGAAGAAACAGTATTCATCTGGAATCTTTGCGAAATGGAATTGAAAGTAGGGATATAGTCCAACCTGGTGTTAAGAATGGCATTGATAATGTTGATGAAATTGTGAATAAAATCAATAAACAAGAAGACTGTTCGATCATCGAAGACATCATTTATAATAACATCGAAATGATTATTGACAATTTTAAAGATGTTATAGAAATTAGAGGAACACAAATGGTAATCGGAAACTTTGTAATAGAGTATAGTGATTACCAGAAATTTCTGACACTGATGAATAAATTAATGGATATATTAGAAAAGTAAGTTATATTATTAACTAGTTTGTTCAATTTAATAAAAAGGGAATGGTTTGTATAATTTAAACCTTTCTTCTCATAGGTATGATTCTGATGAAATTTTGCAAAGTGCAAAGAAAATAGGGTGTAAGAGAAATAATGGTCAAATTTTAAACCCAAACCTCTTTCGAACTAAAATTGCTAAACGTGCATACAAATATTTGAGCGAATTTCAGGTAGAGAATTTTTATTCTTGTATGATTCTTATATAATTCTTATATAATGTGCATTACTAAGAACCTCCTTGATAGGATGATTTTACTTGTACATGCAACGATGCTATAGAAGCCAATCCCGAAAAATATAATGCTGGTATAAAATTTCTTAAATTTGGGGATCGGCTGTTTGAACAAGCTTACAGGGAATTGCCAAGTGGTATAAGACTACTTTGTGATCATGACGACAATTTTGACGCAACAAAAGGAACATGTTTGTAAAGCTATTACTTTATTTCTTTAATGACTTTAAATTCATAAGTTTACTTATATAATTTTCTCGGGAAAAAAAATCAGCTACAAAAAGACACCGAAAAGTTGCACTTGTTCAGCCAACTTTAGATGGACATGTATTTTCAAGTAGTGCAATTGGAAAGCTACAAGGAAATAACTCTTTTCAATTAGGTAATTATTATTATTTGGACCTTATTCACAAAAACCATCTGGTTTTTGAAAGCAACACTTTCACATGTATAATTAAAAAACCATAATTTACAAATAATGCCGTCAACGACAATGTGAACTATTTTTTTTATTTCAAAGTTTAGTCTGTTAAAATACACACACAATATTAACTCGATCATACAAATTGATTAAAACTTTTATCATTAATATTTGTTTATTTGTTTTGAATTTTTTTTAAAGTCGGTGATTTGCAAGAAATTGCAGTAGTGCCTTCGCAATCCATGAATGAAGAAGAAATTCCAACACTTGGTTCGATCCTTCCAAAAATTGTGAACCATGAATTCGAATTGCCTATGTCTGATCTACACAAAGTCCCAGGAGGTTAGTATTCGATCAATATTTCAATTAGCCAATTAATTACTTTTCTAAAAAAATTTATTATATTTACGTCCAATATCCAGTTAAATTCCATAAGTATAAGGCATACGCATCATTCGCACCAACTTACGATTCGAGTGCCGCAATGTTATCTTATGAAGATACAATTTTGACGCGTTCTTATAAAAAACATTTACGTGTCTCAAAAAATATTAATGAATCTGATGATTCAGATGACTCGGATTTAAGTGACGAAGAATTATCCGATAAGGATATTTTAGTTTCTGACCCTGAGGAAGCTAATCAGCCAGAAAGTTTTGAAATTGCTTCATCAAGCAAACAAAACAATTTAGGTGAAGAAACGAGCCAAATGGAAGGTCTTGAAATTACCTTACCAAATAAACAAAACAATTCAAATGAAGAAATGAGTCAAATTGAAGATCTTGAAATTACTTTACTAAACAACAAAAACAATTCAAGTGTAGAAATGAGTCAAATGGAAAATCTTGAAATTATCTTACCAAACAAACAAAACAATTCAAGTGAAGAAATGAGTCAAATGGAAGGTCTTGAAATGACCGTATCAAGCAAACAAAACAACTCAAGTGAAGAAATGAGTCAAATGGAAGATCTTGAAACTACCTTACCAAACAAACAAAACAATTCAAGTGAAGATATGAGTCAAATGGAAAATCTTGAAACTACTGTACCAAACAAACAAAATAATTCAGGTATAGAAACGATTCAAATGGAAGGTCTTGAAACTGCCTTACCAAATAAGCAAAACAATTCAGGTGAAGAAGTTAGCCAAATGGATAGTCTTAAAATTACTTCAAACACTACAAACATTTCAGGTGAAAAAATTTGCCAAATGGAAAGTTTTGAAATTGCTTCATTAAGCAAACAAAACGATTCACGAGATGATATTTTTATAGAAAACAACACTATGGATGATGAAAAATTATTTGAAGACATAAATGTGAAATTATTGTATAAGAGTGTAAACAATGAAAAAGCCGGCATTGATAAAATTTTAGATGAAAATGTAGAAATCTTTAAGAAATTGCAATTAATGCAAGAAAAAAGATTAACTAAACATAATCCAAATATTATTTCTATAAAAGAAAGTGAACTTGGTATGAATCCTTTTATATTTCATATTTATTTATTTGTATTTTGCTCATTTAACCTTTTGATCCTTTTCTCATGATAGCAAATAAGCTACGAGATAAACTTGCTAGTATAATATCGGAAGTAGCGCCTTCTGATATTGTGTCATTTGATTCTATAGAATATACTATGGATAATTTACCAATAAAAGAAAAATTTTTTAAAGGTATGCTACCGCCGGATAAATCTTTTGCTTATCATACCAACGAGGTTTCTCGTGATGCTTTTAGTACTTTCTCTGGAGTAGAAAAATTATCAGAAGATATGGAAGCTGAGTATACAAGGAATGATGTAAATGGGACAACACAAATGAAATCTGAAGATGTATTATCACAAGTACCACATTCAGTAACTCAAACAATATCTCAGCAACCATTACATCATTCTACATCATCTACTTCACATCCATTACCAATTTCTGCTTCAATGACCTATCCTCGTACTCAAGTCCCAATGCGAATGTCATATGGAACTTCTCAAGTTATGCCTGCTAGTTATCAAACGACTTATCAAAGACCAACGTCGCATGTTCTTCCTTATTATCATCCTTCACAACGTTATCCTCCAACTTATGGGTATCCTTACTATCCACAATACGGCGGTTATCCAATGAGCCATTCTGCGTGGCAACAAAGATCAAGTTACTTTCAATGAAGAGTATGGTAAATGCGGTAAAAGAACCAGGTAAAAACGAAATATATATCTATTTGAAAAAATTAACTTTTATTTTTGTGTAAATGTTTTTATTTGGGAAAATTCAGTTTAATGTAAATATATAAATTTTTTGGATCATTTTTTGATACCAAACAATAATACTTATATTAGTGCGAACGTGTATTTTGTCAATTGTATATGTTTAGATTTTAGCATTATTTCATAATTCATATCCCTGATAATCTGATAATTAATTTTTATATAATTAAGATAATTAAGACATTTACATTTATTATAGACATATTAGTTGAACTAAAAAATATTAATACTTTTAATTTTAAAAATAAATAAAACGAATGAATAATGATTTCTTTTAAAAACTTGAAATACTAGTTTTATTATTTTATTACAATAATTATTCATAATCCTTCTTTTTCAATAGCTTTTAATAAATCAACCTCGATTTTCATGATATTATTTTGTAATTCATCAACGGTTTCACCGATTATATTAGAAGCAAAGATTAGAACTCTCTCATAATCTTCATGGTAATCTCCTAATAATTGAACTTTTTTTTCATAATCAGACTTAGAATTCGGAATTTGATAAGCAGTATATTTTTCTCCAAAAAACAACCTTGAATCTTTAGGATCTTCGGGTTTCTTAAATAAAAAAGTAGAATATCTACGGCGTAAGATATCTAAAGGCTTTGGTAACTTTATTTTTTCATCATCTTTCACCATACTAATATTAGTATTAGCAAGTTGTATAGAAGGATGGATATCCCTTGATGATATTGATTGATTATATTCATTACGATCGAAATCTGCCGTATTATATAATATTTTTAATTCATCTTCAATAGGCTTAGCTGAATTAAGGTTTTCATATACTTTGTCCAAATCTTCTCTAGTTTTTAACATTCGAAAATTTTCTGAAAGTTCCGATTTTTCAAATTGCATTTTAAGTTTTTCTTCAGGAGAAATTTTTTCTAGTGAAGGTGCTCCTTTTCTTCTGAAATCAATTGATTCTCTTTTTTCTTCCATAAGTAAATTCAAATCAGATTCAAATTTATTTGATTTAATTTCCTGTACAATTTTTTTTTCGTTAAGTATCTTAAATGGTTTTGATCTTTCATCAATTTCTATAATTTTCGAATTAAATTAGTCTAATAGTAAAAAAAGATGGTGTAAGTAAAGATTTTATGCACCTGTGTACTTCTTCTCTTGTTCAATATGATGTGATGTTTTTGACCTTTCGGGTTGTTTTGGCACTCGATCTATGTCTCCCAATAAGCCAGCACAAAATTGAATGTACTGATCTGGATTCATATCCATCCATTCTTTTACATCGCTTTAGTCAAATAATAATAATAAATAATTAGGAAATCCTGGTATATATATTTAAAAATGTAAAACTAAATAACTTACGATATATCACTAGGAACTTCTTTTTTAAATTCTGCTTCCTTTCTGTCACTTAAAGCTTTTATCCAACTTTCAAATGAAGGGAAATATTTAGCATATTGATCATTTTCCCCTGGAAACCTAACAAAAAGATTTTTTTAAAAGGATAATAATACAACAAAAAAAATTCTTACATTGCACCAACCTTCTATTTTCGTCTAAACCATAAACCATTTTAGTAACAATAATAACGATCGCCATTAATAATGTAGGGGGTCGATATTTTAAATTACATTCATAAAAAAGTTTTAAGTTAATTAATTGTGCAAGTTCCTTAGAAGCAACATAAAATTCCACTATGTATTAATAATTAACCAAACATTAATTAATTAGTCTTGTTTAAAATTTGAAACTATAATAAAGTAAGAGAAAAATAACTTATATAATTAATACCTGGTAACATTAAATCTCTAATGCAACGATAAAGTACAAGTGGTGCATTAATTTCTGGAAAACATATTCCATATTCACTTTTATAAAAATCTAGAAATTTCGCTTCTAAGTAAAACAACCTTTTACATGTTATTAGATACTAAAATATGTTAAAGTTTTGATCGTTGATATTACAAAGCTTTCCGTAGAAAGTTTAGAATTAAAGAATGAATAACTAACTTTAGGTTCGAGTCTATTAATTCGAGATCCAAGATGTAATTTTATATTATTAGGCAAATATTTACGTGCCGAGTTAAATTGTAAAGTATTATTATGTATCCACCTAAATAAAAAAAATTCAGACACGCGTATATTTAAATTATAGTAATTCATTTTCATCTAGTCCCAAATATAATTAGATCACTTACCGATTTAAATCGGCAATTAATATAGGTAATCTTAACCATACACAACCAAGATGTAAAATAGCTAAAACATATTGTACTCTTAATACATTTATAATTTCTTCATGTCCAGTTTTTCTTGTTGGTTTTTTATGTTTTTTTCTAGTTGTCGTAGCATCCCCAAATTCACCATAATCTTCATCTGAAGAGCTTGGAGGAATTTCAAACAACGCTTCAATATCATCTTGATCATCTTTCTCTTCTTCTCCTTGATATTGTATATTTGGAGAATTATCATTATCATCAACATCAACATCCATTAACTCTGTTTGAACCACAGGAGTATTTTTTGATCGGATTTTATCGATATTATTGAATTTATTAACGTACATTATCCATAAATGTTTGCAAACATGCTGAACAATAATGATTTAGTAATGAATTAAAATTAAGAAAAGTTATACAACTTTTTATTTTAAAGCAACTCAACTTACCTCAAGTTGTGGAGTAACTTTCATATCTTGAATCATTGTTTGTACATGAAGTCGAAGTACAAATTGAACTGCAACAAATTCGATCCAAAGCCAATCCTTTTCATTATCATATGCGTACCTTTTCTCTATTTAATTGAAAAATTGAATAGATCAAATAATTTTCGCTTAGTATTTTGTTCAAGTCATTAAAATGATTTGTTTATTAAATAAATTTACCTACAACAGCAGCTTTCTCATTTTTTTTTACTCTATTACGTTTCTTTGTTCCTCCTTGTCCAGGGTCAATAACTTCATTTTCTTGTACCAAATAACTCTAACATAAAGGTATATCATAAAAAAACTGCGTTATATCACTAAACTTTTTATTATACCTAAAATTTTTCAATTCAAACGTACCTCACGTTGGTGCCCATATTGACATACTAAACCTCCTAAATTATCATAAAACCATTTCCTGGATTTACAAATAGAACACTGTCCTCCTTTTATCATATTAAAGCAATTTTATTTATCCGACATAACATTTTTATTTTTAAACAAAAGATGATCTGAGCATTAATATTAAAGAGGAAATGTCATACGAAAAATTTACACGAACACATGAAAAATTTCTTTTTTTATCCAGCCAGCCAATAAGATGATGGATAGTAAAATCTATAAGTTTCCGGGGTTCTGATAAAATAAAACAACCCTATTTCTGAAGCTCATCGCTAAATTTCAAGACAATAAATCCATTTTAAAAAATAGAAAGCGGGTCTTCAATACGAAATTTTTGAGATTCGCTGTGTACAATGACTGTATGCGTAATTCTATTTTGCTTTAAATTGTTTCCAAAAAAATAATAATAAATCAAATCATGTAAAAATCGCGAGGTCAAATCCTCAATAATGATTTTTACTTCATGATCAAAACATAATTTTTAGGAATTAATATTCTCCATTTGCGTACCAAATCGGCTATTGAATTACTTATAAAGCCAGATTCGGTGATTGAACAGGAGGTTTTTATGTATCATCATAAACAAATTGAAAATAGTAAACTTTTTGTGTCTGTTCATACAATCCAAAACATTATTATTTCAAATAAAAATGAAAAATTCGAATTATTTCTCTAACTATATCTACAAAAAATCGATTAATTTAAGTAATTTGGCCAAACATTAAAATATTCTAATTTTTACATTGTTCAAATCTATAAATTAAATATTAATAACATTAATGGTGAGGTTTTTTAATATGATTTTCAACATGGAGTCCTATTTCAGATAACCCCCAATACGAAAACGCTAATAATCCAGTACCTACGACATCAACAATAGCGGTTCTATAATGGTTAAATTAAAATCTATGTTAGTAAATTATTAAAATATTTATTTACTTCTTTTGCCGGATTTATACTCACATGTATGGTAATGAATAATTATCGGGATCATATTCATTATGCCATAACCAAAGGGTCAACCTTTTAGAAAGAAAAAGCGTAAATGCAACCTGTATAAATTGATTAAATTAATTACAAACTCGATCTTACAATAAGAAACAAAACAAAAAAAAAATTCATTTACTACATACACATATTATCGAAACAAATAAATAAGTAATAGAAAAACTCCAAGAAAGATTCACATGTCCAACATCGAACCACCAAGCAAATATTAAAAATACAATTTCAATTGGTATATGAATTAGGAATAATACGATTTCCGAGCGACGATAATTTTCTTCTTCACCACTATGAAGACGAGTTGAAATTCTTGAAGCGTAAATAGATCCTAAATTACCAGCAATACCATTTAACACAGGAGTTAGAAGTGCAAGTCCATTATAATGTTCAATATATCGTTCTAAAACCAAACCAGCCATGCTGTAAATAAAATTATGTTAACATCACATGGAAACATATACTTAAATAAAATCGCGATGATTACACACCTTGAAATAACCATAGCCATGAATAACGGACTCCACCCACTTACTAACAAGTCATGAACGGTTGGATTCGACCATACAAAACGCACCCATAAAGGAATACTTGCTGCAAGTATGAGAAACATTGCAGTGCTGACATATGTATCTAAAATTATAATCCTACATAAATATCTATCGCGTACGCAATATTTGTTGCGAATAGGAAAAATTTTTTACTTACGAAGATATTGCAATAAGATTTCGCCACAAGTCGCAAGAATAATTAAAGTAAGTAAATCACCAAGCGACGAAGCCATTGGACATGCAATGTTATCTTTAAATTGTTTAAGTATATTTAGATTCAACCTTGAATTTAAATAGGAAGAAATAAAGAAGACACCTACCGGGGTTAATCCGAAAACGCCTACATAGTATTATTAGAACGCACATGAAAGTTCCCAATATCATGCTACTTAATGCTGCGCAAACCATTGAGGCAACTATTACGAGAATACTCTCATGAAATGTACTCACATGATCTGAATGAAATACGACTCCTTCGAGAAAAGAAAACAATCCAGCAACTGCACCAACGATCAGAGATTGAACTTGAAGAACTGCTAAATTACCCCAAACCAACGCGTATCGAACAGATGGTTTATCTAATTCTCCTAAGTTCGACTTTTGGTACATTCAAATATATCACGTTAGAAATTACATTAATTCTATATGTAGAACGTATATTCCATTTTATTCATACCAATGTGGATAACCGAGATGCCAAATTCATCTCAAGATTTCCCTTTAAATTTAACAATACTGGCACCAAGACAAATAATTCTGTAACTTTGGTAAAAACAGGCCAATACTAATTGTAAAGTTAATGTTAGTTATATTAAATGAGAGCCAATTACGAGAGATCATCGATCACCTACTTGAACGACATCTAAAAGCCATCCAGCTGACATTAAACCAGCCACTGATATAAGTAAAGGAGGAACTGCCTAATAATTATAGGTTAGCATAATATAGATAAATATACACAAAACAAAAAATATATACTTCATAAGCCAAACTATGTTCACTCTTCACTTCAGTTGTGTCCATTATTTTTTGCTTTTTTGAGTCTATAACCGATTCAGTGTCCGAATCATCGTCGTTTGTATAAACCTCTACATATTCATTTTTCGTTTGTCCACGAATTCGTTCAAACATTGCTGTATTTGAAGAAACGAGCAAACGTCGAGAACTTCCATTTTCACTATTCAAAAGATCTGAAGAAGTTCTCGAGGAAAAACTTCCAGAATTATTCACAGTTTCAACAGGTGCTCTTTTTTCTAAATCATTTTCAGTTTCTAAGTCTACGGATGATAATAGCATTTCTTTTAGAAAACGCTGTTTTGTTGATACACGCAGCTATAAGCGTTTTGATATTACCAGAAATACAGATGGAGACTCCAAAATAGGGGAAATATTTTATAAATATAAAATTAGAAATAATTATACTTCTTCCTGAACCTTTGAATATTAATAAAAAAACTGGTACTAATTTTAAAGTTATGTAATGAGGCGCATACTGGGTACCTCCAATAAAAATTGATTTATTAGATTTATTATAAGATTTAGCCCTGCAATTGTAAATTTTTTTATATATATATTTATATATACCATTCTCACAATCAATTTCTTAAATTTAAATTTCCAAATTAGTTTTATTAGTGTTACACAATCGGAGATCATACGGTTAAGCAGTACATGCTTACAGGTTACAGCACTCTTACAGCCCCCCCCCCCCCTGCTATACTGAACAAAAAGCAAATATCAAAATTATGTAATATATATAAATTGAAATTAAAGCATTGCTAATATTGCTAATTACTTAGTCCAGGTCAAAATATAATTAATCCGTATGATAAAACGACAATCGTTACCCAGTTTAAATCATAAAATACTTTGTTACTTTATTTACATTAAAGAAATTATGGCAATACCATGCAAGAATGCAATTTCCAAATAAGTGTCATTGTATGATGATGAAAAAATTATATAAAAAAACTTTGAAACATTTTCCTATTATATTCGGTTTCCAACTTATCCATTCTCTTTACATACACCATATATACAAATTAATTTACCAATTCTAATTTTTCTTAAAATTACATTTCCCATTTCCATTTGGTATGCAACAAGAGCTTGGGCCTTTTGATTGCCAACCAACATTTTATTTATAAATTTTAGTTGACCAGTTTTAAAAGTTTAACAACTTAATATAAAGACAAGATGACAGAAATTGATAAAGGAACTATTGAATCGACAAAAAATGAACATGCTATTACTGAGGTTCCGACAAATTCAAACTTTAAACATATTACACTCGACGAAGAAAATGATTCCGAAGTTGACAACTTTGCTGATGCTTATGGTAGTCAAGTTGATGTTGAAGAGAATGATCCATATGATTATAATGATTACACTTCAAATTACGAGAGTGATTATGAAGAATCAGAACAAAAGGAAATTGATTTAACCCAAGAAAAAAAAGTTGACAATAATACTAATATTTCTTCTGACGTTCAAGGTCAAACTTTAATTTCTTGTGTGTCTTCAAATAATGACGTTTCAAGTGTTGATGAAAAACCCGAAATTTCATCAAATGTAGAATCAAGAACTGAAATTTCAACTGGGGAGAATAAAGTTGAAAATACTACTTCTTCTACCACTTATAGTGACCAAGGTCAAAATTCTATTTCTAATACGTCTTCAAGTGGTGAAGTTTCAAATGAAAAAAAAACCGATGAAAAAACTGATATAGTTATTTCACCAATTACAGCACAATCAAGACGTGAGAATGCAAGCCGTACTTCTAGTACCGATTCTTTTCAAACAGATGTATCAGAAAAGGAAAATTTTAATGTTTCTGACCACGAAAGTGATACATCATATGAAAAAGATGAATTCTTAGAAAACGGTGAAAAAATTTTTAGACCCATAGAACAAGATAAAATAAGTACTGGTTCCGGTAAAGAGAAATTGGATACCGTAACGACTGAAGTTGAAAGCTCCCTTGAAGAGGTATTGCCTAGTACACTTGATAAATCCGAAGATGATTCCGGTGAAGATAAATTAGGTAAATCTTTGGATAAAAATGTTAATAATTTGATAGAAAAGACTTCAAATAGTTCCTCAGAAGAAACTGAAGACAAATCTGGTGAAAATAATAAAATAGAAGAAAAAAGCGATAAGCTTAATAAGAAATTGGTGGAGAATTCTCCTACGGAAATTATTTCAGATACTATTGTTGATAATAAAGTAATGTTAGAATCTTCGGAGGAATTAGAAAATAAGAAATCAGATAACATTAATTTCAATGTTAATTATAATGGAGAAAATCTGCAAAATATTCCGGATCATAAACCGGGAATTTTGCCAATTAATACCAGTTTTTCTTCATTTTCTTCTGAATACAATCAAAGTGTAAGAGATTCAATGACCGAATCTTTTATCTCAAAACCTAGTAGTTTTTCTTCAATTTCAATGTATCAATCAGTCGACCTTACGAGTGAGAGAGAAGACAAAAATACAATTTTAGAAAAAAATGCTTTAAATCGTATTTCTGTAGCCTCTCTTAGGGAGAATCCAGAATTAAATGATATTTCTTTAGATGATGAATCTTCAAATAATCATGATTCACTTAAAGAATGGAATCTTTCTGATTGGGGTTTCCCAAAAACACCCACTTCGTTAAAATCAATTTCTACTTTTTTTAGTCCACGTTCAACCACTTCTACTGTTACTTCAGCATCATCAAAAAGTAGCAGTAGCAGTGATTCCCGTCGTATGTCAACTGTATCAATGACATCTACTGGTTCTAATTATGATTTATTATTAGCAAGGCTTGAACGGGAAAACCAACTTTTACAAGAAGACCCAAAAGCAAAAAGAATGTCTCTACAAGGGATTGCCGAATTAAAGGCTAGCTTCGAACGTGTGCAACATGAAGCTCAGATAGACGACGATATCGATTGGGGTAAATTATTAATTTATGTAATTTATGGTTATTTGAATTTAAACAATTTTATAATTATTCTTTCTTTTCTTTTTTAGACTTTTGGGGTCAAATAATTTCTGATTATGAAACAGTTGCAAGGACACAGCCGCGTCAATTATCAAAAATGATCCAGAAAGGGATTCCGCAAGCTTTGCGTGGTATGATATGGCAACTTATGTCAAAATCTAAAGACAGTGAATTAGAGTCAACTTATGCACAATTGTTAAAGGAAACAAGTACTCACGAAAAAATGATAATGAGAGATTTAAATAGGACTTTTCCTAAACATGAATTTTTTAAAGACCAAGACGGCTTAGGACAAGAAGGATTATTCAATGTAGTAAAGGCATACTCACTTTATGATACAGAAGTTGGATATTGCCAAGGAATATCCTTTGTTGTTGGGCCTTTACTTTTAAATGTAAGTCAGCTTTTTTTTTTTTAAAAAAAAAAGAAAAAAAAATTAATTATCCCTTTATTGATTTATTATATGTTTGTATGTAGATGCCTGATGAAGAAGCGTTCTGTGTTCTTGTTAAATTAATGACATTTTATAATATGCGAAGTCACTTTTTACCCGGCATGGACGGTTTGCAGCTTCGTCTTTATCAATTTGATCGACTTGTTGAAGAAATGCTTCCTAAAGTTCACAATCACTTACAGGCACAAGGAATAAATTCCTCAATGTATGCTTCACAGTGGTTTATGACACTTTTTGCATATAAATTCCCTTTATCTTTAGTTTTTAGGATATATGATACTATTTTCACTGAGGGAATTGAAGCTATATTCCGATTTAGTATTGCACTATTAAAGAAAAATGAAAAAAGAATTGTAGAAATGGAATTTGAAACACTTTTAGAATATTTAAAAAGTGGATTATTTGAAAATTATCAGGTTTATATCATAGTAATTTTATTGTTATTATTATTATTTCTTTTTTTTTTCTCTAAGTTAAAACTTTTTTCATCAGATTAACCATACCGGAGTTTTAGCCCAACTGGTCAAAGAAACACAATATCATACTAACGATTTCGTTAAAGATGCATATGATATACGGATTACTCCTAAAAAGTTAAATAAATATCAACAGGCATATTATGCACATCAAGAAGCTGAAAAAAGAAAGTTATTAGCAGAAGCTGAAGCAATAGAAAAATTACGGTCAAATAACATTCAATTATCAAGTCGTGTCAAACAATTAGAAAGTAGTCTACAAACACTTAATAGAGAACACGTAGAATTAGCTAATGAACTAATTAATACTAGAATGGAGTTAGCAAAATCAAATGATGAAAATAAAGAACTACATTCAACAGTAGAAGAATTACGTAAAATAGTTGAACTTCAACCAGCAGAAATCGAAGCTAAATTAAGGGAAGAAATGAATATTTTAGCCGAAAAAAATATTAATCTTGTACAAAAGAATAATCTCTTAGAAGATCAATTAGCAAATTTAGAAAATATGTTAATTGAAAGTAAAATGAGATATGCTGAAAGTGAAAATGAAAGAGAGGTATTACAAAGGAAATGGAATGATTTAAAAAAGGCTTTAGGTTAACTTTTTTTTTGTTAAAAAAAAAATGTAAGAAAATCATGTATATTATTTTTATTTTCATCTTTATATAGATTTCCTTCGATTCGTTCTTTTTTTCTATAAATTATTGGTTTTTATCATTACATAATTGTATATAAATACTAAAGGAAGTTTTAAGTATATACAAATTATTACACTACTAAAAAAAGTACAATTTGCTAATAGAAATTCCAATAAAATTTTACCATCTTCACGTGATTATATTATATTAACCATATAAAATCTGTGTTTAGTCAAAATTTTGTTCTTTGAATTAATTACAAAATGACTATTCCTACTAGTTCAAAAACTCAAGACAAGACGGAGGAAGAACAACAATATGAATTACCAGATAATTCTATTCCTCCTGACGTTGAAGAAGGCAACTCACAACCGCCTGATACATTACCAACACAGCCTATAACACTACCAATTTTTAATTTTCGAACAAATTTTAGAAATATTTATATAAGTCCACTCACCAATCCTTCTACCATACCACCAAATAGGGATTATAATAATGAATTGGAATCACCACAACCAAAATGGGATGAATTTTGTATTCAATGGTGTAAACAAAATGATTTAAATCGGGATAAATCGGTTATACCGGAATGTAGAATGTTATGTTTTAGAAAATTTAATAATCAATTCAAGAATGATTTATTAAAAAAAAGAATAGTGGTTAAAGAAGAATTAAATGATCATCATAACAAACATGAAGTTAAAAATGTTGCTCAAGTATTATATAGTAAAGGTGAAAATGGAGAAGAACGTAAAGTACCAAGAAATTTTCTGGATGGATATTATTTGTATTATATAAAAGGATTGGAAGTATGTCAGAAACATACTGAAGGTATTATATGATAACTCTATCAGGGTCTATTGTTTACACGATTAGAATTGTTATTTACTTTCTTTCTTTTACTTAGGTATGAAGTACGATGAAATTTCAAATCGATCCACATGGATCCAGAATAACCCGTTAGTATAATATTTTGAATATACATATCTATGTTTGCATGTAAATTATTAATATTTTTGTTGTTTATTTACAGAGAAGAATATGAACTGGATCTTGGCGAAAAATTTGAGAAAACCAAATCAGAAAGTTAGTAATTTCTTGTTACTCTAAAAATTTATACAAAAAAAAAATTCTGTTTCTAAGTCAAATTATTTCTAATTTTAATTGCAATGTTATTTTGTAGCAATGCGAATAATAAAACGCGCTTTTACTCCTGGATATCAATTTGCAAAAAGATATTTAGAATCATGGAGTGATGGAACTCAGTCTTCCTTTTTTAAGAGATTTTATGAAAGTGTACAACGTATGGATGCAGTTCATATTATGCAAGATAATGTAAAAAAGGCTATAGAAGTTTGGGTTGACGGTGGAGATGATAATGGTGGAACCAATAATGAACCTAATGGAAATAATGGAAATGGAAATGATAAAAATCTTTCTGATAAAAATCTTTCTGATGAAAGAAATGAAAAGGATTAATTCAAAAGGGATAAATTAAAGATTATAAGTAGTGTAGATTAAATCGGAATGATTTTTATACAAAAGATTCATAAAATTTGTAATTTAATAACTGTATATAAAGAATATTTATTTTACTAAATTAATCAAACGAAAAATGAACTAATTTAAAATTCCCTTCCGAGATTTTCTTCGTTTTTATCCGTATCAGGAGAAGGTGTATGACATTTAAAACATTCCATTCTAAATTTAAAATTATAAAATTTACAATTGGGGCATATCCAGTCTCCTGCAACTAATTCACGATGTTTAGGTTTACTATCACATTTAAAACAGTTAGTTCTATAAGAAAAATTTCTAAAACCACATTCTTCACAAATCCAATCACCAGGTCTTTCATCATATACTCTAGATGGTTTTCCATGGTATATGTTTCTTCTTCTAACATGATCCTTTCAGATAATACATTATACGCTTAATTAATTAAAAAATTCAATGAAAGTGACAAAGCAAGTCTTTAACATGTATAAACATGTACCATAGTAAATATTGGTAAAATTCTCATTCCATTCGTTCCATTGAAGAGAAGAGTATTATTATTACTAGTTACAAGGGTTATTTGACGAACGAACATTATTGTTCTTTGAAGCAACAAACGCGTAGGTCTTAACATTGTTTTTTACTCAAACCGTTCGTTTGTAAAGGAAATTTTAAATATGAAAATTTTTTTTAATTAATGATTATCATAATATTTCACGTGATGTTTCAAAATTATAAAATTATCTAATGAAATCATAAAAGAAATATTCGTTCGTCTTTTACGCTTAAATTTCTAATTTGGTTTTTTAATTTATTTTACAAATGATTATATTGGTACCTGTCGCTATTTTTTGTACATCATGATGATGATGTTTAAAACATCATGCCGGTTGATGTCTGGACATCAACCTTTTGACCAGGATGACTTTCCATAGAATGTAACATATAAATACATAAATTTTGTCTTTGAGTGATTTCCTTTTTAGGACCAATTTATACTCATACCCAGGCTGCACGACAAGGATGTCAGTACCATTTGCTGCCCAAAAAAGCGAATTTTTTATTTAAAATTCATCATAATCTTGAGGAGGCACGAGAATCCGATGTTGTTTAGTAGGTTTATTCTCATCGGTCTCAGGGGTCTTTTGTTTGCTAAAGGGTTGATAACCATGGATCATTTCAAAGGTAGTTGGCTTGTTTTCTCTTGGCTTTTTGCCAAGACGCTCATAACAATAGAAATGTGATCTTGGGATGGTCGGTGTTTGTTTTACTTCTGGTTCTTTCTTCGCATACGGACAATCACATTTTTTATCTTGATGACAAATTTTATGAACATCTTCCTTCACGATTTTAGAAAATTCAATCTCTCCCTCGATAATGTTGCTCAAATCGATCCGTGGCATCCTTGGCGGTTCATCAAGAATATACATGTTGCGCTGAGGAATGCCTGATTTATATTTATTAAGCAGCTCTGCGTAAGTTGGAGTCCGGTCTTCAAATTCTCCAGGTAATGCCGCGTATACGAAAACCCAAGGTTGATTTAGTGGTTGTGATTCGAAACCTCCAATAACTAAATTTTAAAAAAGAGTATATAAATCAGATTTAATAAAACTTCAAAAATCAAATGATAAATCGTTACTTACGTGGATTATGAAGTTTATGAAAGAACATTTTCTCTTCCTTGGATTTTTGAACCATTGCACTACAGCAGTTACAAGGTTCAGTGACTATTTTGGTTTCTGTCCATTCGACGGGCTTTTTCTGTACGCGGACAAGTTTTACAGCTACTTGTTTACTAAGTGCGTCAATTTGAACTAATAAAAGCAAAAATTAAATTAAAATTAATTAAATAAATTATCATTAAATCTTTCTTTAAAACATTAAAAGCTTTACCTTTTGGAGGATCAGGTCTAAGTCCCATCTTCGTCACAATATCTTCAGCAAAAGCTTCTCGGGAAAGATCGTATTGATCCATATCTTTAGTTAACTCTTTTGGAACTGGTTTATAAGGATGCTTATCCCACCAACTAGGAGCTTCATATCTTTCGTCTGTAATTGGAAATCTTGTTCTTTTAACATCTTTAACATATTCTTTATAATATGATTGTTGTTTCCATTTCAAAGGTTCCAACTTGGGCTTTTCATTTCTCCCATCCCCATAAAGGGGAGACCAAGTACCATCATATTCCCCTCTATATGCGTATGGTCCATCCCGCCGTGGTTTGAGAAGTAACTCATATACAAGTCGGGCTTCTACATCGCTCTCTGGAGGGACCTCTGAACCCGGTACTTTCTTTTTATTAGCCTCCGTCGTGTTTGTAAGGCTTTTCGAAGTAGCAATAGGTTTGTCCCTGATCTTAAGTTGTTCCAGTAAGTCTTTCTTAGAATTACCAATATTATGTATATTAGGAACAATCCTTCTGTAAGATTTTTGGTATCCCCATGTAGGTTCCTTGATATCATCTTTTGACAAAATTCCATTATGATAAATCGGCTCTCTTCTTTTCCTACGAGGGAAATCCGACTCTTTAAGGACCTTTTCATCCTCAGGAGAAAGTGGAGTTGTACGGGTCTTCTTCTCTGTAATGAGCTCCGCCTCATCATCAGAATCTTCTTTTGGCTGTTCATTCGTAATAGAAGGTCCTGTATTTGACAGTTTCGTTAGTCCTGCCGTAATAGTAGGCTTTGTCGTGACAGTATTTGATGCTGTTATTATGGGGGCTGTGAGAGTCGATGTAGGCGATTGAGTAGTGGTTGTAGTTTGTAGCGCACTAGGTGCTGAGAATGTTGGAACCAAGGTCGTCTTCAGAATTTGGCTTCCCCCTGAGGTTTTAGACATATCACCAATTGTTCCAACGAATGAAAAATTTGAGATTCCGCTTGAAGGTCCCGTTGTTGTCCCAAGCTGTTGTTGTGATTGAAATTCTTTAAAAGGAAATAAATAAAAAATCGATTTATCGTATAAATGATAAAAATTCGAACAGTTAACAATACGTACTCACCCTTACCTTTTCCCTTGTCAGCTTTTGGTTTAAGTTTTGTTTCAAACACAAGCGGTGGAGGACTGTTAGTTCCATGCAACCTATAATAAAGATTACCAGTATATTGGTAGTTAAACGGATTCAAAGTCCCTGTCGTGGTTGGAGTTTGTTGAAACGGAAATTGTGGTTGTGTAGTTGGTTGTTGCGTAAATTGTTGTACTTGTACATTTTGTGGTTGTGGTTGTGGTTGTACGAATGGCTGTTGGAGAAATGGTTGTGGAGGTTGTGGTGGTTGTGGTGGTTGTGGTGGTGGTTGTGGTTGTTGTGGTTGTTGCGGGAATTGCTGTTGGAAAAATGGTTGTTGCTGTTGCTGTTGTTGTTGTTGTTGCTGTTGCTGTGCAAATTGAAACGGTATTGTTGTTGTCGTATTTATAGTAGATGGCACGGATTGTGCAGGTTGAGTTATTTGTGGTTGTTGAACTCCGGGACGACGATTAAGTTCGTAATCATATAATCGCAATTCCTAAAACATAAAATATGAGTCAATATTCCGTTACGAAAATTAATTTAAAAAAAATAGATTTTAACCTCGGAAGACCATTTACGATATTCTTTCATCGCCGTAATGCTCTGGAATATTTGAAGTCCTGTTGGTTCGTTATCTTTGAATGGTTCAAATTTTGGTTCTCGAGTACCTGTCAATCGTGGATCTATGTTTGGCACTGATGATACAGCACCTAGTAAAATATTAATAATTACAGTTGATTAATTACAAGCATTTATAAACATCATACCTTGACTAGTTGCGTTGGAAGGACCTGGAATACCAAATGGAGCAGCATTTTGTTGCGTGTTAAACCCACTTGAAGGTCCCGGAAATCCAAATCCGCTTCCAGATGATGGCCCAAATCCAAAACTAGTTGGTGGTTGTGGTTGACCGAATCCGCCAAATGCAGTTGAAGGTCCAGGTTGAAAAGATGTTTGAGCTAGTTGACCGAAACCAGGACCTATTAGTAAAAATCAAAAGGAATCTACGTTGAAAATTTTGAAAATCGCTGTACCAATATTAATACATACTTTGCCAAGTTCCGAATGACTGATTTGTGGATGTTGTTGTAACAGGGTTCTGGAAACCACCTAATAAAAGTAAAAAAATGAAAAAAAAATGAATCTTATTACTTCATAAAAGTTAAAATTATGGTAGTTTATTAAAAGGTGTATACGATCTATATTGCAAATAAATATTTTCTTTTTTGAAAAATTAGAATAGTTACTTTTTCCAAAAGGAAAATTTTGATTGAAACCAAATCCTTGTTGACTGCTCATATATATATTAATTTATTTGTATTATATTTTTTTTTTTAAAAAAAAAAAAAAGGCTTATGAACAGAAAGTTGCGTGAAAAGATTATAATTTGACGCGAGGAATTCCACCCTTTTTATATCCCATTAACAATTACTCTGCATCATTATAAAAAGGGATTAGTGCAATTATTTGCTGCACCTCAAAAAACAAACCCGCAGTCTCAAATTTTTTACTCACGTTCTGAGGTGTGTGGCGCAGCTAATAATAATCGATTTTCCCCAACCCGGAATTATTCCATTATTATAATAAATGAATAATCCAAAAAGATTAAATCATTGGAAAATATGTATAATTGGTAATTTTTTATCAAAATAAAATTAGAACTTTTTCCTGTTAGGCTGAGCAAATAAAATTTTTAGTTTCTCATGAACGGCTGGATCATGTGAATGTTACAAAAAGATTTATTTTATTTGGTCATGTGATGTTAAATTTGTCCAATCAATAAAAATTTTTTCCACCTGATAAGTGATAACCCATGAAAAATCACATAACTTTTTTTATCATTAACATTACATCCTTTGTATTTCCGTTTTTCATAAATATTGATCTGAGAACTTAAAAAAAATTTTTTAGTAGTAAAATCCTATTCATTATATGGGCGGACCTATAGCAAAAGGTGGGGCTCAGACAATCACGTGATTTTGGAAAAAATCGCACTTTAATATTATTGGTTAATTTAATAAATTATAATTTATTCCATCATTTTTAAAGATTTTTAAAATCAGTTTTTTGCAAACTAGTGTAAAATTTTGCAAGGAATTCATTAAAAGCATTAGTTTTTTTCTAAAATATTTATATTATTTGTTAAATGCAAGAATAGAAAAATACAAAATTTGCAAATTCTTATTTGAAAACCTTGCAATTATAAGAAGGCTGATTGGGAATCGTCTTTTAGTATTACTCAACTTCAAAAATGCTCTGGCTCCACCCTTTCATCACATGCTTTATACACTCTGACCACTACTTTACCTCCTCCACCTCATATTGACTCTTTAGTCACTTCTGTTGATTGGATTTCTGATTTGTTGCCTAGGGTCTCACTTGGTTTGACCACTTATCAGGTTTTATGAGGTGTTTAACAGTACTTCTATTTAGCAGCTTCAGCAAGATGTCTCTTTGATCTTTTAGGTGGAATTGATATTATTAGATAGTTAGTATAGTTGCGTCTACTATAGTTGAAATATATTATAGGGGCGATTTAGCATTTATTTACGTTTCTTTTTGGTTTTAAAATTTTATTTTTTACTTTTTGTAATTTACGTTTATTTTTTGTTAGAAGACTATTTAGTTTTATTTTTGATTTCTTTTGTAATTTTTGTTTGTAATTTTACTATTTTATGTTACTTTTTTTATAAATTTAATAAAAATAAAAGTTACTACTACTTTACAGAAACTTGATATTTTTAATCGATATAAAATCGATATCGTTAAGTTTATCTTAA
>JADRCO010000184.1:0-45051 GCA_021464525.1 Rhizophagus sp. LPA8_4_AMF | reverse complement strand
TATGAAATTTTGAATATATATTCTGTAATGCCTATGTTATTATATATTAAAATTTCAAGTATTGTTATTACATATAATTTTGAGTAATTAAGTAAAATAGGAGGTCCGCTACTTTTGTTCAGGTAGTGTATCTATCATTTCTATACTTAAATTATACCCTTCTTCTTCGTTGATATCTTCTGCCCATTTTTTCATTAACTCATTTTCAATTTTATATTCCTTAATGTTTCAAAGGGTTTACATTCTTCTTTATTCATACTTCTCTTAATAACTCTACTTTTTTTATTATTCATATATATCATACACTCCTTTTTTTTTTATTTCCTTCCTCTTTTTTCTTATATTTTGTTATATTTTTTTCACAACCTTCACATTTCACTAAACATGGAGATTCACTTAATGCATTATCTTGTTCTTTTAATATTAAATGATATCCAATTCTTTTAAAATTTTTACCTTGTGATTTTTTCTTTTCTTCTCCAAATATGATATTTCTACTTTTGTTCCATGTTATAATTGATTCTTTTTCTATTCTTTCGTTTTCATCAAATACTCTAAAACTTATATTTTCCTTTTGAAAATTTTATTTAAGTATCTTCCTTTAAATATCTACTACCTGGAATCATTATTTTCTCTTCTATTATTTTATACCATTTTGGTATCTTGCCTTTAAATTTATGCCTTTTTCAGCGCATAAATGTTTACATTTCATACATAATTCTCATTTGATCTGCTTCTAATAACTGCTCTAAGAATAGAATTTTTTTTACTTTAGCGTGATTTTTTGCTTTCTTTAAATTCTTTTTTGGACAATAAATTTTAGATCTCTATATTGCCTCCTTTAATCTTATGATTTATATTTATATTTGCTAATTCATGATTACAAATATGAAATCCTTCTTCATGTAGAATTCTAATCGCGTCAGCTATGTAACAGTTTCTATTTGCATAATTTCTTCTCTGTTGTCTCCTAAGCAAGCTGCCGTCCACAGTCATTTCTGTAATTAGCTCAGTTTAATTTTGAACAACATTTTAGCTTTTCATTACCATTTGCTTGATATATCTTGATGTATTATATTTTTACAAAGCATTTCAATTTATAAATCGTAAATATTCTTTAGCCCATATAAATCTTTGTCATAATAAAGTAATTTGCCGTTGATTTGTTTAGATTTCCACTAATTTATTTATCCTAGTCATTAATTTTTTGCATTCATTCTGATTTAAAATCACTGCTTGTAATTGGTATTCTATTCGAGGTATGATTACCATATTCCGGGTAGCTATTATTTGTTTTTCATTTAATTTTTTCCACGTAAAAATGTTACACGCCTTGTCTATAATCTCTTTTATTTTTTAACATGTGTTTTCTTTCTATTGTCTTTTCTAAAGAAAATGCCTAAATATCTATTTCCTTCCACATTGTTTACATTTTCTATCCTTCAGTTGTTTGTTCTATTTCTAAATCTTCTACGTTGTTATTTATTTTAATCAATTCATATTTTTTAATGTTTGCTTTAATATCGTTAAATTTGAAAAATTAATGACATATCTTAATCATTTTAACTAGATTAGCCTTGTCTTTTGCTATCAGAGTCGTATCGTCCATAAATGCCGTTACATTAAAATTAATACTTAAATGCTCTATTTCTCTTTTCGTAATACCTAACAATTTTCTACTTCTATTGTGTATCCTACTCCCTCTTTTAGTCTATCTAGCCTATTTAGAAGAGCATCATAAAATATTCTCCATAGTATCGGTGATCATACTTCTTGTGATTTTTTATTTTATTATCGAAGTGAAAACAGCATCAGTAATGACTAAGGATTTATATGTCGCGCCCGTTATTAATATATTTTATCACATGATTTATCATGTGATATAGGCGAGGTGATAAATTTTTTCATAAATAAATTATGTGCGCCTCTAGTTAATCAGTTCTATTCGTGCTATTTTTTGATTCTTGTATAAAGTTTCTATGCTTACCTAGAATTCAGTTTTAAAAAAGAATTACTTTAATGAATTATCTCTCTTTTGGTTTACTTCATTTTCTTTTATTGTTCTCATAGTTCTTCTCTGTATCAGAGAAAAGATATATTCTGAACAAAAAAAATGTCTTGCGAATGTAATCCAAACTCATTCATCATCATACGTGCCACGATGTAATACTCATATACTGTAATCATTCTCTTCAAATCGTAGAATTCAACGAAAATAAGACATTCAAGTGATTCGTATATAAATTATTTAATGGAATTAGTTCTATTAAGGTCGATATTTAATTCTCTCCCCGACATTCAATTTAATTCAAACGATTCAAAATATTTTATTATGGTCTATTTAATCAATACATCCACTAATACCAAATTTTTTTTTTGGTTTCTCTGGCCGTCATGTGATCTTCAGCCAATAAACTTTGATAATTTATTTAAAACACTTGATAACGTTATATTTAACTTCAAATATTATTTATATCTACTAAGTCTCTATATATTGTTAAAGCAACATTATATTTAAAAATAAAAAATAATTATAAGGATTTATTTAAATTCATCACTGGTGAAATTTGAATTTTAATTACCACTAGTAATTTCACTTTGATTATATACAGTATACTTGCTTTACAATAAATATTGATTTAACGATTAATCCTTCAGTATTGTACCAATTTTATCATATAAAAAAAAATCGGATTATACTGAAATTACTAATAAATTGCTGTAACCATTTAACAAAGTAAGCCTATAAGCTATATATAAAATATATTTCAAATGACTTTTCATAGTTTAATAATATAATAAAAATATTTTGTGTGATACACACGAGTATTACATAATTTACTATAAATTTCCTTGATACTTCTAATGAATTTTTCTCATTTATCAATTACTTGCCAATGTAACTATAATAAAATGATGATGAATAATTTCTTCTTTTTTTGAAAAAAAAGAAAATAATTCTTTTATTTGATTGCTACATGCATACACAAAATATTATGCGTAATGTAATTATTTAAAAAGAATTTAAGATTACTTAATTATACGAAATCAAAAAAATCTTTAGAATTTTCGCGCAGAACAACTATATGGTTTAGCTTCGAATGGCCCAAGTACAGTAAAGAACTTGATTTGCACTTTTACATTTATATTATTTATGAATTTTAAACAAAATTTAAATAAATCAGAATGGATCTAACGTCATCTGAGAAGAGAGTTTGAAAGTGAATTGAATTATAAGAGATAGAATACAGTAATTCGACGTAATAAATGCGTTGTACCGTTTGATGATTGAGATTACATGCGTTATTTAATAAGTTTCATTATTAATTCGTGAACAAAATGAAGTATAAGATTGTCAACAACGATTTATTTTTTACATATCACATCAACAGGCAAGATTTATTTACATGAACAACTTATTACAATTCTAGTTCAACTTAGTTACGAATTAAAGGGACGGATGTTAAGTACAATTCTAATACATACGATCATTAATACACCGACACAAGACGAGGTAACTAATTGTATGCTAAATAAAAAGAATTTATCAGTAAATCTTTTGGAAAATCACTGTAATGCCTACGATATTTCGGATCATTAATAAAATAATCTTGACGTAATGTTGCTGCTGGTAAGAAAATACATATATATTTTTTTAATAAAATTTTTAAGGACAAACTCCCATGGTATTATTTTGCTATAAATTTGCGTTAGCCCCGGTCCAAATGATGGAAATGACATCAAATGACTTGGGTCATTAGTCATGTGTCAATTGGGTACAAATGACTTTAGTCGGATAAAAATATATCATGTGAGCCGGTATCATAAGTTTACAAATGACAAATGATTTAAATGGCTAGAGGGTCATTTCAAAATGGCCAAGTGACCTGGTCATTTCCATCACTGCGGCCCCGTTGTAAAATCATACCATATATGTAAAACAAAACTCAAGGAAAGAATAAACTAAAGACAATCGCATGTTTATTATTGTAAAAAGGAGTTTATATTGTACGTGCGTATTTGCAAGTTTAAACTCAATTATATGCCATAAAATTTAAAACACGTGTGAAAAGTTGCACAAGTTTGTGTAAATCATCAAATTTCCGAGATTGGCAATTAAAATACCTTAGTTTAAAACCAATCGAGCAGATCTAATAAATTTATTACATTTAGTACAACATTTGTGTTACAATCGTCCAATTTTAGAAACAGGAGAAAAAATAATTTATTTGTCTTCTTATTGCAGATATTCAGTTTATTACCCGACTTAACAACCAATCAAATTATTTATAAATCGTGTGATTTTGAGTTTTATCCCCTCCCCATGTTGAGATGACCGTTTTTTGGTTAATTTATGAAATCATAAAGTTATCGATTTTTGATCGACTTTTGATTTTTAATACTAATTTTATCTCAACGAGCATGAAAAATATCATGAGTGCCACGCAGTGGCACAATGACAGCCAATCATTCAACACCCACCTCATGTGTGCCTAATAACTCTATAATATCAGTTGCATAATTAATCAAATGATTGTATAAACGGACACATGAAATGACTAATGAATTTTTTATGATTTGGCGTAAATTCTAAATATGTATTATTATATTACAAATAGGTTTGCTCACCAAGTATATCTGCAGGTCGGGGGTGATTCCTAGAAATTAGTTCATGTATTTACGTGAATGGGTTATTTCAATAAAGTTTCACTGCTCCCTGTGAGGGTAAAGTAAAAAAAAAAAATTACAAATATGTTTACATTATAAGCTAAAATTGTGCAGCGGAGTTATATTCTTCAAGCCCGAAATTATTTGATAACAGGAATCTGGTAGTTATCTAAATCCAAGGTTTTATGAGAGAATAAGCTACTTAGCGAATGGTCGTCGAGCATATAATATAATTAGCATATCATATATGAAATACGTTATTGCGGGTTCACAAGCTACTTCTTGTCCTTTCTTACTTACAGATTTATCACGTCGGAATTATTTAAATCTTTTGAATAAATTTTATTTACATGAAATAGAGTTTGTATGATCATTTTACTGAGATTTCATTGAATCAAATCTTTTTCAAATTAATAATTGAGATCTTTAATTAATTTATCAAGAGATGAAACAACTTTTTGAATATTTGGACGTTCATTTGGTTCAAGTTTCCAACAATCTAATTTGGTAAATAAATAGACAAATAAGTTAAATTCTATTAATTTTCTATGTTAATATAACTTAGAATATCACACCGCATAAATAGACGTAGGCAGCTGTTTCTTTCTCTTGTTCACAAGGTTCGAAGAAGCATTTCCATTAAACAAATATGCTGTAATGCTCTTGCCCTCGGAAACAATTAAGACTCAATATTCGAGCAGCCTATACCGTCTAACAGCAAATATTAATTGTAATAAAATAAACTACCTTTAAATAAGTTACTATATTCAACAGGAGTGTCTTTGATAGTTACTTCTCTTTCTCCATTTATTATTGCCAAGCTTAACATTATGTCATAATCAGTATCAGAGAATGGTTTACGTCCACTTGAAATTTGCCATAAAAGCACTCCAATGCTATACACATCGGACTCTTTACTTAATTTATAATTTTCAACGATAAAATGTTTTGGATCTATATAAGGTATTATGCCAATTATACGCAATACATTATTTGTATCTTCAGATGTTTCTTTTGTTGATATAGATAAGCCAAAGTCTGCCAATTTAATAGTTTTCTTATGTATGAGTATATTATTCGCATGCTATTAATTTTTAATATTGATTAATTTCATTATAAATAAATGATCGATTTATAAAGTTTAAACTAAATATTACCAGATCACGATGAATAATATCTTTATCGTGTAAATGTTGTAATGCTTTTGCCAATTGTAAGGCCAAGCTAAGTTTATCATACCAACTAAGTTCATTAAAATGGTTGCTTAAATATTTATTTAATGTACCACTATCTGCATATTCCAATACTAGGCAGTATTTATTGATTTGATACACCGTATCTATAAGAAAAAATGATTAATAAATTTATTTTATTTTATAATTAAGACGGGATAATTCACGATCAAACTTGTGGCGACTAAATACATGATTTTCAAATTAACATCGATTTCTCAAAAATCAAGTCCTAAAGAAAAATTAAATCATATCTACCAGCATTTATTTCTGTTATTCCACAAAATCGTAAAATATTTTCATGATGGTTAACAAGTTTGTGTATTTTTAACTAAAAACAGAAATATAACTCAAATTTAGGAATGATAAACAATATTGGCGCATATACGTTAAAAAAAAAATAATAATTTATACCTCTTTTACAACAAGAGTCATTTTATTATTGTTAAAGGTTTTCAAAGCAAAATTTTTTTTTTTTCGATTAGCACGGAACACGGTTCCAAATGAACCTCTACCTGTCAGTTCAATATTTTTAAAGCTTGAAAAATCATATTTTTTGTTAGATAATAATTCTAGCAGATCTTTTTCTGTATTCTTTAACGATTTCTTTTTGAATTTTAATTTTATCTTTATAATTATTATAGAATTAAACAGTGGCATTTTTTAATTTTCATTTCTGAAGGGACTCTTGTTTATATAAATTCGGGTGCACCAATAGAAAATCTAAGTATGCCTATGCATGATACTGTAATTAGAGATAAGGGGTATGCTTTATATTCATTTTATTATTGATATATCAAGAACAGGTCGATGCCATAATAGTCGAACATCTGTATTTTTTTTAGGGGAACACCTGTTTGGGTTAAAGGATTGTCGCATTTTGGAAATAAAAACAAAGTAGATAGGATTTAATCGAATATTCTAATCCGAGTATTTGATTATTATAAAATTTTATGTTATGTACAACGAGATTGAGTCTCGAAATTTCTTTGTTTTAAAATTTAATTTTTACGATATAATCGAAATTCTCTTGGAAGAGTGGTTATTGTAATGTTTCTTTGTTGATATTCTTTTTTTATCATTTGTTGATTGTAGTAAACAATGAAACCCATATTATGCTCTAAATGGAATGTATAGAATTTTAGAATGTTCTCAAAACGGAAAATGATTTGCAGTTTTAATTTTTTATTTTGTGAATCAACGGAATTGTATTTGCTTTCACGGCTCCGATTATGATCAACCTAATAATTTGCTAGCAGCGCTGTGTAGTACATTGTTAATAAACTTTCATCACTTGTCATTTCGAGAGAATTTATTTTTTTTAATACCTCAACAATTTTTTTTTGAAATAGATTTACACATGAAAGTGAGAACAAATAAAGGATGGCTGAATGTATGAATGGAAAAATATCATTTTATGGTATAAGCTTGTGTACACAATCGTAAATAGCAATTTATTTATTTATTTATTTTTGGTACGTGACAGTTAAAAAAATCAATGAACACTAATTTGGAATGACGGAATTTTTTAAAAAAACATAAAAAGCTCAAAGTAATATCTAAAGAATCGAAAAAAATGCCTCTAAAATCTTTAAAATTAGTAATTAAGCGAAAGATAAACAAGTTCAAGGGAACGATTGGTGCCAATACTATTGAGATAGGTCATATCGATCGTAACAATTTATTGGAAGATTTCATTACTAAAAAAGAAATCAAATGTTATGAGTATACGGACTTCAGAGAAATTCGATCAATAGAAAGAGGAAATGTTGTGCGTGCTAAATTTGAAGGTGAATTTTTTGCTTTGAAATCTTTAAATGATGACGATATAACTATTCGCAAAGTTATTGATGAGGTACTGTATACAAAATGTTCTAATAAATTAATTAAGTAATTAATTAAAAATTAATTATCTATGTTCTAATAAAGTAAATAATTAAAAATTAATTTATCTTTATATTTATATAGTTAAAATTACTTTACAATATTGACCATGAAAATATATTAAAATTTAACGGTATCTCAAGGATAGAAGGAGGTATGATAATTATATCCAACTTAAGTTTTTCGTTACCATTTTTCTTTATGGTGTGGAATAATAATTAATATTGAATTTTTCCAGATATACCTCAAATATCTCAAAAAAATCAGTACCTTTTAGTATTGGAATATGCTGATAGTGGTACATTAAGTACTTATTTAAATGAGCATTTTTGTATGCTTAATTGGAATGATAAATATCGGTTAGCATTTCAACTAGCAAGTGCCGTTTTATATTTACATGATAATAAGATTATTCATCAAGAACTGGTAATATTTAGTTTATAAATTGCCGTGATTAATTTATTCAAATGATGTTATTTATTATATATATATATATATTTTTAGTATGTCGATAATATACTTGTACATCAGAAAGTTATTAAGCTGGCAAGTTTTGGTTTACCGTCAGTAACATTTAAAGAGTCTAGTAATGCATTTTTATTTGACATCATACCTTATATGGATCCAAAAAGTTTCAATACTAAAGATTATGAATTAGATAATCATTCTGATGTGTATAGTGTTGGTGTACTTTTATGGCAGATCTCAAGTGGATGTCAACCATTTCGTACTGGAGGGTATAATGCAAATTTGGCAACAGCAATATTAAGTGGACAGAGAGAAGACATTATTGACGAAACTCCATTAGGATATAGTGAATTATACACAGGTAACAAATTTGCTCAATGTCTAATAAAGGTTCTACAATCATGTTTATTAATTATTTTTATAGAATGTTGGAAACTTGAACCAGCCGAACGACCAAGTATGCGAAAAGTTGTCTCAACTCTTGAGACTCTTTTAAATCAGCCCGAAATCCTTGTTATTAAAGAAGATAATGAGGAAATTAAAGATAATGCAACTGAATGGGTTAAAAATATCTTAAAAAATAAAGAAGTTCAGTTCATTCCATTTAATGATTTAAAGAATCCAAAACTACTTAGTGTAGGAGCTTTTGGATCTGTTATGAAAGCAGTTTGGACCAAAGAAAATAACTTCGTTGTTTACAAAAGATTAATTAACACTGCCACTAAATATAATGCTTTGGATGTATTTATCCATGAATTGAAAATACATTTACATTTACTACCTAACTATTATAGTGATAGGATTGTACGTTGCTTGGGTATCAGCCAAGGTAATTAAATGTTTCTATTTAAATTTTATTTTTATATTTAAAATAACATTTTTTTTTCTAGATGTTACGACAAAAGAATATTTACTCGTTATGCAATATGCTAATGGCGGTGACCTTCAAAATTATCTCAAAAATAGAAACTTAAGTTGGAATGATAAGAAAAAATTGGCACATCAAATTGCAGATGGGCTAAATTATTTGCATAATGAAAATGTATTACATAAAGATTTGGTATGTGTATGATTTTATATTAATTATTAAGAAGTAACTGTAGGTGTCACGAGAGTTTTACATTTTTTTTTTACAGGGTTAGATTAGTTGTGGGTTATTGGAAAATTCTTAATTATTTTATTGGTTATTATATTAATATTGTATTTAATAATTATTTTATTTTAGCATTCAAAAAATATAGTTATTCATGAAGGGAATGCCAAAATTATAGACTTTGGTATTTCGAAAATTCAAGATCAGATATCTGGAGCACATACGCGTTATCGTGGAATTATTGCATATATAGAACCTAATCGTCTTTTAAATCCAGATTTTCCATATACTAAATCCTCAGATGTTTATAGCTTTGGTGTATTGATGTGGGAAATTTCTAGTGGTCACCCTCCATTTAAAGATAATTATTGCACAGATGGTGATATAAAGATACTTGCTCTTAATATTAATAATGGGATACGTGAAAAACCAGTTTCTGATACTCCTAAAGAATATGAAGAACTTTATAAAAAATGTTGGGATCAAGAACCTGATCAAAGACCAATTACTAAGGACATATTGGATGAGCTTACAAAAATGAAATTTGAAGTAATTGAAGGTATGCATTATTGTCTTTATTGTTTATTTTATATCTTATATGTTAATTATATTTAAATGTAGCTATAAATAATGTTAAATCAAATGTAGATTTGGAAGATGACTTATTTAGTAAGCATATTACTTTTATTATTTTAGTAATTTATTGTTTTGAAATTATGAATAGCATCGAATAACTAATTATTTCATTATTTATATTTTAGTTCCAACTTAATAAGTAGTGTTAAAAGATAAGAATTCAATAAGTTTATGATTGTATATTCTCTCTAAGCTATAAATCTAAGTCTAAAATTATGATTAAATGTTATGCATTTTTATAATATGTTACTGCGTAATTGAATAGTACCCCAGATCCAAAATCAATTGTGAGTAATCGGATGAAATACTCCGTGGACTTTTACATTTTCAGCAAGCAACTTTAGTTCTGGTTATATATGGCTCCGAAATTGATTTTCACGTGGAAGACACCAGTGGTGAATGTCACCAGTCTAAAAAATTTTTAATTTTTTATAATTTATACAATGTTTGTATATGCAATTTTATAAGAGAAAAAAGATTTTCTAAGTTCAAAAAGATTATTACTTAAGATAGTTTTTAAGAAAAATGCAATGTTTTACATATAATTTTAATAAACATTGAGTTTTAAGATTTTATTAAATTAACTAAAACACTGATTTAAGCAACACATCATTTCAATTTTATTATGTGTAAATTTATGAGAAATATGAGGGTTTCTTATGTTAAAGGGTTATTGTTAGGCAGTTCTTGAAAAAATATAAAAATTTTGATTTTATAAGTAAATTACATTTTTTACTTAAAAAAAATTTCTTTTTATTAAATTTTCCAAATTTTGATATTAGAATCTCATTTCAAATTTGTTATTTAAATCGTCTAAATTTTGTGGTTTTAATTCCAGCCGAAATTATAATTTTGGCCAGAATTAAATGGTGAATAATCAGTGATGATCTTAAAATAATATCATCATCATGTTATGTGAATATTTTCATTCCTTCATTATTTCATGTCCTGACCTTTTAATATATAGTTTTTTTTTTGGTATATTAATTTTTAAGAGTCATTCCACATTTTCTTTAGAGTATTATTAGATTAGACACATAGCCAGGGAATTTTAATTATACCATAATCTTCTTCCTTTCATTTTTTCGCAATTTTTGAATGGTGTTGAAATTAATTTTATGCAGCATTTAAGTTTTCTCCGTTAAAAAACTCATAGAAATGAGCCAAGAGATCCCTTTTATAGATACTATGCATAAAATAGTTATTAAGATTCTGCTGAAAGCAAATTGATTTACTAAATCTCAGAGCAAAAAAATCGCCATAAAAATGGATTTTTTGCAAATGGTATGATTTTTTTTATTACTTAAGTCTTTATTTTAATGGTATTTTTGGCCCAATAAATGGCCATAATTTTATAATGAATGTAAGTTACTATTTTTTCAAAATTTACTTTAGTTCGATTAAATATTTACACAACAGAAAACTATTTTGCATAATTTTATTAGGAAAGATCGACATTTTGCAGCTAAAATTCAATTATATATTATAAAAACTTACGTTATCAAGGGTAGCATGGTGTTAGCATTATACTTGAATTTAATGGGTGCTATTAAATATTACTTGATTTTAGGAATTACCGTATTTTGCGGTTAGTAAGCACCCCGAAAATAAGCACCCCTGGCCAGAATTATACCGATTTTGGCCAGAATTACGAGGATCTTGGCCGGAATTAAGTGCAAAAAGGGGTGCTTATATACCGAAAAATACGGTATGTGAGTCAGTTAATTATGGCCAGGGCTGTAATTTCGTCAAGTTTTGGAAGTTTCGCCTGCCGAAAGGTTTCAGTTTCGCCCAGATAGAACATTAGCATTACTGAATGACGGATGTTTCAAGCTCATTTTTCAGTTAAATGAAATTTTGCCCTTTTATATTTGACCTTTTATAAGGCGTGTACACTCATTTTACTGATACCTGTTTTAATTTACTGACTTCACTTTGTCGACTTGCCATTCACTGAAATCATTTCAACGAATCACTATTTTTCCAATAGCGATGTTGTAGACCAAACGTGCATTTGTCCCAAACCTGCACATCGGCCTAAATTAGAAGATCGTCGCTGGTACAGTCTTAAGGCATTATTAAAATGGGCTTCTAATCTAGGCCGATGTGCAGGTTTGGGACAAATGCACGTTTGGTCTACAACAGCGACATGACCAGCATACAGTAGTATCGGCATGATCATGAAATTTTGCCTTTCATTAAGGTTTTTTTGAAAATATCTTTATTTTTTAATAATTAAAAAAATATTTATATCTTGTATTTATCACTTTCTAATCACTAAAAAAAAGGTTTGCCGGCACCGAATAAGTAATAACTATTTATCATGTGAAACCATATTACTAATTTTTTTTAATTTTATTATGCGATTTGAAGTAAATAGGTCTATAATTTTCTTTAACAGCAGATAATTTGGAATTAAGACGCAGTGTGCAGTTAACTGGTGAAGAATTTAAATGATTTTCGATGAAATGGATGAAATGGATGAAATGGATGAAATGGCAAGTCAGGTAATTTTCGTGTTGGTAAAATAAAAAAAAAATGGTACAGGTAGGTAAAGGATGGAAAAGTTCCGTGGAGTCGGCTCCAGAGCCGAATGTCGCTTTCATTGAGAATCGGTTCAAGAACTGGTCCTGTTCATTTTTTAATGGATCAACTAAGATTCAAATAGTAATTATTAATGATGTCACGTGAACATTACGAAACTTGTAGACGCCTGCTACAATAAATGATGTAAACTAGGAAACGGAAACCGTTATTAAGTCCGAAGTCCATTTAAAATTTTTTTTTGCTGCACATTATTAATAAATCATTTTGCGAGAATTTTCAGGAATAAACTCTGAAGAATAAATAATTAACGTCACTAAACTTATTTGTTTATTTTAAATGAAATTTTTTTCATTTTCATTTTTTTTATGCATAAAACGGAATCTAACTCTTTTAAATTTTTTAAATCACTTTTTTATTACACTTTCACCTCCATAATAACTACTAATAAGGAATCGAAATATATATTTTGAAGTTTTTGAATGAGTGGAATATGTATTGTAAAACAAAGAAAATCAGGTTGAAATATCTAAAATAGGTTAAACTCTACGAAAAATTTCGGAGTACTGGTTGAAAAAAACTTCAATAATATTAACTACATTGTTACAAAATAATAAAATAACAAGTTAGTTGCGTAGTAAACGAACGAAAAAGGAAATAAAGAATGTAATAACTTTCTTTTTTTAATCAAAATCCAAAAAAATCATATATCCTAAAAATTTCAGGGATAATCCATTTTTTAAGATGGGCTTCTTTTCTTTTTAGTATTTTTTTTTTTTTAAAAAAAAAAATTCGTAAATACAACTTTTTCAAAATGAGATTATACTTTATTTTTCTTTTATCGATTATTTTACTAGCGATATTACCAGTAAAATCGTCCATTACAATTGAAGAACCACAATCTGAAAACCGCTAAAACACCTCGCGTGTTAAATACAAATTATTATGATGACGGCACAATAGTCGTTCGAATAATTCGTTTGAACTATACAGCTCCTCCCAGAACTTGTGTAGAAGAATACTTTTCAATTCGTACTATTTATCCAAATGGAACTGTTAAAGGATTTGATCTTTCAGCAGATACATTAAATATACAACCATTCAATTTTTGTCTTCTTCCAAACGCTAACCCTATCAGATTTTATCCCGTAAAAAAAAATTTTTTGTTTTTAACTTACGCGGAAGCTGAAGATGTAAACAATCCTTTCACTTATAATGATTGGGGAATGATTATCGACTTAGATGGAGTAATTAAAAGGTATATATGTAAATATAAATTAACTTTATATATATTTGGTATGAACATAAATAATAAAGATTATTATTCCGCTTCTTTTATAATAAAATTAAGTTAGGTGCATCCTTTGTTAATACTGCTACTAACGAATGGTTGCACGCCCAAGGTTCTATTACACTAAATGTCCATAGAGATAATGGATTTCTTCGTATTGCGCCCATAACTAATGCTAATTATATGATCTTGCAACAATTCAAAGTGTAAGTAATATATTTTAAATTACGAAAATTAATTTTTTAAAATGTATAATTTAATATAAATATTTATTCTTTTATAAGAAATGAAAATGGAGAAATTCAATCTCTTGCAGAAACGTACATGAATTATACGGCTATTCCAATCGATACAGTTGCAACAATGGACGGAGGATACGCGATTATTTATCCTGATTATACGCCGTCAACAGAAATCCCCTTAACTCCATATATGGCGATTCGAGGTTTTTTTTTAGAAAATGGAAATCCGAAGGAGCAAGGACCATTTGTTCTCTATCAAACTTCAAATCCAGTATCAGATATTATTTTACTTGATTGTGATTTTACTAAAGTAGGATTTGGACAAACTTGTATAGTAGTTTTAAGAACTTTACCAGCGACAAATCAAAATACGTTTATTAAAATTGATCTTCTTTCAACGGGAACTGCATATAATATTACGATTTTTCAAAACCCTGCCGATCTTGCTGATTTTGCCATTCTATCATTAGATTATCTCCTATATAAAACAGAACCATTTCCAATGATATGACTAAACTTCATCTTTATGGTTAACCATGGTAATCATTATAATTGGAATATACCATATCCTACTGAAACAAATTTTGGTGGGGATATTGTAATAATACTCTCGCAATTCCTCAACCGGAATCTGGACAATCTTGAAGTTTGACCACCACTGATTTGTACAAGATCGAGGGCGCGCATGGTAAGTTGATACAAACGAGAAAAAAAACATTTATTTAAATTTTTTTTTTAACTTGTATAAAATTTTAAATATTATTAGATCATGGTTATGGAAATTTACATATCCTCAGCACTACTCCGAACATTAGTGATATTATAGATACATCTGAAATTAAATCTCTTACAATTCAATTTTAAATAAAGTTGATTTATCACCTTATCGTAACATTATAATTTTACAAGATGGTGGTATTGTACGTCAAATTACTTCTGTAAGCCACAATAATGGAGAATTTGTAAGATCTATTGATGACTATACCGTTGAAATCACAGTGATTGATAGTACTTTTAATCAACCTGATGCAAACTATTATGTTTTAATTGATGATGGTTTTGTAAAGAGTAGAGAGTATCAAGAACCTATCATTGGTATGCAAGACAATGCTTGGAATTTTATGACAAGTAAGTGTTTTATCTTATTTAAAATATTTAAAATGTAAATAATATTACATATATATACATAAAATAAAATTCTTTTTTTTTCATAATAGTTCCACAAGAAATTACAAAAAGTTCGTATGAAAGTTTAGTAAACGCATCTAGTATTGACGGAAAAGTTCGATTGACTGCAGAGGGGACCGCTTACTTTAAAAGTTTTAAATATGACAAAATTAAAGTTAAAGAATTTTTTGATAATTTAACACGAGAATTGGCCAAAGCAATCCCTGTTGATCCGGAACGAATAACTTACAAATGAAAGACATGAAATTGATACTTCAGCTTCATCCGAACAATATATTTTATCTATTAATGTTAAAAGAGCTAAGAATAAAACTGAAAGATCTGTTAATTTTGTCGCTAGTAATTTAGATACTTTATTAAAGAATAAACTTATTACTGTTATTGGTTCTGGAGAGTATACAAATTATTTAGATGAAGAATATGGATATGAAACCATACGTAAGAATCCTTTTTCTTTCGGATAAAGGATTTCATCTCAAATAACTAAATAATTTTTTTTTTCTTTTATAAAAATAGCCAGGTGGATAGAAGAAAATTTGATTGGAAAATTGCATTAATGTCGGTATTATTGTTAATTGCCTATTGGTTGAATATTCATTTAATATTAATATATTATTTAAAGATTTTTTTTAATTTGAATACTGACAAAAATGAAAAATTAATTTTTTTTCTAACTTTTTCCTTTTTTTTTGTTTAGTACGAAGCATTTGCAATTTATACATGTGGCAACGCTATTGAAAAATTCGTGACGACAATCCTTTTTACTAGCATAGATGCGGAAAGTGTTGAAAAATATTTTTACTACGAGGTAAAAAAAAACCAAAAGTAAAAGAAATAAAAAGAAATATAAATTTATTACTCTTTCAAATACTGATTTTATTCTCTTCACTTTCTTTCTTTATTTGAACTCTTCGAGTCTTTCTTTGTGACATTTCCCGTTTATCGTAAATTTAGGATTTGCAATTAAAGTTGTAAATGATGAACTTATGAGAAATGACTTGAGTAAATTATTGGATAACATTAGAGGACTTAAAATGACTTAGTAAAAGAGGGCAAAAATTCTACAGTAAAGGATGATCCAGAAAAAAACATTACAAATAAAGTTGACGAACAGTGAAGAAAAAGTTAAGAAACTTATGAAAGTATTAAGAGAAACTAGAAAAGAATTAGTAAATGTTAAAAGAGAATTTACAGAAGTTAGCGTACTCACGAAAGAATTTAATGAACTTATAGAAAAATTAAAAGATCCAAAAGTTGATGTAAAAACCATCAAAGAAAAATTGGAAGGAATTAATAATCTTATAGAAGAGTTAACGCAAGTTGAAGATTTTACAGAAGAGTTAATAGAAGTTTGGCTCAATTTGAATGAACTTGACGAATTATTAGAATTGAATATAATTAACCCTGAAGAATCGAAAGAATCGAAAGAAGTTTACAAAGAGAAAGTTACCAAATTTATGGAAGAGATTGACAGAAATGAATTAAATGAAATTATGAAAGGATTAAAAGTAGTTGTAGAGTTTAGAGGCCTATTATATAAAGCTGTAGACCTTATGAATGGATTAAAAGAAAAAGAACCTACTGTACAAGCCAAAATGAACTTACTAGTCAATTAGAAAAACTTAAAATAGAATTAGAAAAAATTAGCAATAAAGAATTGAAAGAAGAAAAAGAAGAATTAAATGACCATATAGAATTTACAGAAGAATTAGAAAAGGATAATATATAACGAAAGTGAAAAAAGATGAAGAAAATGGTAATGATACGACGAAAGCGAAAAAGGATAATAATACAATGGAAGTGAAAAGGGGTATAAAAGATGAAGAAAAAGGGGAAGAAAGAAATAGAAGGAGTAGTAGATGGGAAGAAGTTAAGAGATGGAGTTGTGTATTTATAAAATTTAAAGAGACATGCGAAGAGGAAGCTAAAAAACAGATAGAAAAAGGTCAGCCGAAGAAATATCGAAAAATTTCAACATGGTTAAAAGATTATAAAGATAATCAAATAATTGTAATAATATTCACGATACTGGCAGGAGTTGATACTTCACATTTAGAATTGCTTGGATCAAAGTTACGAATTAGAATTCCAAGTATTAATTATTGTGGTCATATAACTCGAAATGTTGACGTTAATTTTAATGCTAAATTATCTCATGCAGCAGAAGAAAGTTTACTTTTGGGAGGTTCACTAATATTTTCATTAAAGATATTTCTGCAATATTTATTCAGGTATACATTATTTTTGCATTAATTTTTTATCGTTATCAAACCAATTATTAAAATTTTATTTTATTTTTTTTTCCAAGTGTTTTTATTTGGTTCAAGTTGTATCATTCGTTACACGCCTATATACACTATTTCAAAATGATTATATAGAAAAGATGTTATATATAGACACCTATGTACAGTATGTAGTGTATAGTGATGTGCACTATACGTTGATTTTGTGATTGTACAACATGACAAACATATTTTTGTACGTACGTATATTAACCATATGTATAAGTGTATAACGATACAACACGGCCATGATTCCCATCAAAAATGTCACGAAATGGCCGGCATTACAGATTTTGCTGGCATTAAGTGTGGCGCACATGTGACATATGGCAAGTGACGAATAGATTTTTCACTACTGAGAAAATTTTAAGTTCCCAGAATATTTAGTGAAAAAACGAAAAGTGGAGGGCGTGATGCCGGTGATAAAAACATCACGTGATTTTTCGGACATTTTTTGATGGTACGCAGTGGAAATCATGGTTACGAAGTGTTGCATAGTTGCCTTATTTTTTTCATACGTACGTACGTTTTGAGTTAATATATTATTTATTTGCCATGTATGTACGTACAGTACACTCAGTGCAACCATACGTACGTCGCAAAAAAGCACCGTACGCTACACACAAGGGTCAGCGTACATGACATGTTTTCTAATTGCCGCTTCTTAACCATGATTTCCACTGCGTACCCATCAAAAAATGTCCCGAAAAATCACGTGATATTTTTTATCACCGGTATCACGCCCTCCACTTTTCGTTTTTTCACTAAATATTCTGGGAACTTAAAATTTTCTCAGTAGTGAAAAATCTATTCGTCACTTGCCATATGTCACATGTGCGCCACACTTAATGCCAGCAAAATCTGTAATGCCGGCCATTTCGTGACATTTTTGATGGGAATCATGGCCGTGTTGTATCGTTATACACTTATACATATGGTTAATATACGTACGTACAAAAATATGTTTGTCATGTTGTACAATCACAAAATCAACGTATAGTGCACATCACTATACACTACATACATAGGTGTTTATACATAACATCTTTTCTATATAATCGTTAAGAAGTGTTGCATAGTTACCTTATTTCTTTCATACGTACGTACATTTTGATTTAATATATCTGATATTATTTATTTGCCATGTATGTACGTACAATACACTCAGTGCAACCATACGTACGTCGCAAAAAAGCACCGTACGCTACACACAAGGGTCAGCGTACATGACATGTTTTCTAATTGCCGTTTCAAAATCTATTATACATCTCATTACTAACGTACATCACATACAGTATATCAATTAAACGTAATTCCTCAAGCACCAATACCAATAATTATGAATGAAAAAGCTCAAAATTTGACTAATAATTTTGTTTTAAATCTCTTATTGTTTGATCAATATAACTTATTAAATTAATTATTATAATTATTATTTAAATAAATGTTTTATATGTATAATAATAATGCAGAATTGCCGACGTCCTTAAAATTTTTATTTTTCCAATGAAATTTTCTAATATATAAATGTTATACACGATCTGTCTAACAAAAATTTTGTTTCTTTACGTATTGTATCGTTCTCCAATTAATAATACGTTTATGTCGTTAATACAAACTAACTTTAATAAGATGTCATTTTTAAACTCCGTCGTATTAAAAAACAATAAGATGTCAAAACTAATTAAATAAACTTTTAAACGTGTGCAAATTAATCATAATATTGCGCTATTTTATTTTTTTTTAATAGATCTTTATTTACAATAAAAGTCTTTTAGACATTTAACGATGAGATAATTTTTCTGTACTATGGTAATGTCTTTGGACGAACACGTCATTATTCATATTAATTTATTACTATAAAATGAAATGTTATTTACACTTCGGACTAATAATGACAATAATAGCAATAATAATAATAACGACGAACAATTTAAAATATTAATAAAAAAAAATTGGTTTATTAAAATTTGGTTCTATATATTCTTGTATACATGTAATATATTTATTTTAATACAGTAATTTGATTAATAAATTATTAATTTATAATGTCGAACCCGGTTTTATCGGCCCGGCTCGAAGAACTGGAGCAGAGCCGACAGAGTCGTCCTCGTCACCTCGTCACTTTCTCATCTCTATGGATAGGGGTACGATCTAATCCAAAATTTGATTTGTTTTCTTGGCTGGCACTATAGTTTAACTCTGGCTGAAATCATCTCAAACCGAATGAACCATTTATATAACATTATAACTACATTTTATAAATCAGTTGCTGCGCTATGAATTTCTGAAAAAATTCTTACATGAAGAATTGTTTGTTGCTGTCCACCGATTATCACTAGTTAGTATATTCGACTTGCAATCAACTTGAAAAATTATTTTATTTTTTAATTTATTTGTAATTATTATTAGCCTATGATCTATTATTTGATGATTCAAAAATTTAAGTTGTAGTCTAAACAAACAATTTACATAGCTTTTAAAAGAGAATTATATCGAGAATTTTTTAATCATCAAGTAAAAGAGCATAGTTTATATAGTTCATATTAAGAAGCTACTGCTGTGATGTTTATCACTTCGATTTAAATCACATGACAACACATAATCAAATGACACAACAAAATTAAATTTGTACTACACGTTTATTTTTTTAACAATCATATTATCAACGACCCAGAATTTTAGTTGTAAAAATTTTGTTAACATGATCACAAATGTATAGATAATAGATACAATGGTAAATAGCACACAAAACCCTAAAAATATTTATTTACACATAATATATAAAATAAAAATACAAAAATATACATAGATAAGAATTTTCTATGGATATGTTAGTCCATTTCGTAACTGAATTTTACGTCGTTAAATTCTAAGTTCCCAGAACATTTAGTACGTTTGTCACTCCAGCCCTAATTTCACGCAATCCGGTAATAATAAAGATATAAATTATGGACTGCCGAATCACAAATTCCAATATCATTTGCTTTGACTGTCTAAGTTTTCTATATTTTACTATATGTTAGAATTCAAAAAAATATATAATTATAACTAAACCATTTCATCACTTTTTCATTACAATTGGCTTAAAATAAATTTATGACTCTAATGAGAGATTTTCTGTTTTCAAAAGAATATTCAACCTTTCTTTAGACTCTGGACACCCATTATTTGCTGCTTTTTTATACCAATAAACTGCCTCTTCTATACTCTTTTTGGTTCCTTCGCCTAGTTCATATAAAAGTGCAAGACTCTTTTGTGCTTCACAATTCTTTTTTTCTGCTGCTAATTTATAAAATTCCAATGCCTTTTCCTTATTAATGTCAACTCCAATCCCATGATCATAACAATATCCAAGTTTACATTGAGCATCATTAAATCCTTGATGAGCCGATTTTTTATAAAATTCAAATGCCCTAATTTCATTTTGATATACACCTTTTCCAATTTCATAACACATACCTAGATCATATAATGCACTACTGTCATTTTCTGCTGCTTTTTTATACCAATGATTAATTTTATCTAAATCATTATCAATTTTTTCATTATTTATAAATAGAATATTATTTTTATTGTTTCCAGCTGCCTCATCATACAATTCAAACCCCCTTTTTTTATTAACTTTGGTTCCAATCCCACTTACATAACAATAACCAAGTTGAAATTTTGCGTTTATATTTCCATTTTCAGCTGATTTCTCATAATATTTTAAAGCTTTAACTTCATCTTTATTAATACCTAATCCTAATTCATAACATAAACCCAAGTTATTCTGTGCATAACTTTCATCATTTTTTGCTGCTTTCTGAAACCAATAAACGGCTGTATTCAAATCTTTTTCAGTTCCTTCACCTCTTAAATATAACATGCCAAGATTATTTTGTGCAATATTATGGCCTTTTTCTGCCGCTAATTTGTACAACTCAAATGCATTTACTCTATTTATGTCAATTCCAATTCCATTATCATAATAATACCCAAGTTGAAATTGCGCATATTTATATCCTTGTTTAGCTGATTTTTGATATAATTCAAAAGCTTTTCTTATATTCTTTTTTACATAATTACCATTTTTGTAAAAATCACCCAAAATATATTGTGCAAATTTATTATCCTTTTCTGCAGCTTTTTGAAAATAATTAAATGATTTCCTAAAATTTGTATCCATTAATAATATTTTTCCAATACAATACAATCCAAGTTGGTGTAAACTTTTAAAAAATAAAATTATGTAATTTAATGAAAAATTATTTTTCTTAAGTTTTATGTTATAATACTTCTTAATTATTTCTTTTGCGATTACATTTCCATTAGTTATTGCCTTTTTATACCAGTAAAATGCCTTCTCTTTATCTATTTCAGTTCCAATTCCATTATACAAATAATTTCCAAGTTGTTGTTGAGCATCAGCAATTTTTTGCTTAGCCAAGGACTTATAATAGTTAAAAGCTTTAACTTCATCTTTTTTAACTCCTTTCCCAAATCTATAACAATTTGCAAGATAGAGTTTTGCAGTTATATTTCCATTATTGGCTGCTTTTTGATACCAATATACTGATTTACTCTCACTTTTTTTAGTTCCAATACCAAATTCATAACAATATCCTAGATAAAATTGTCCCAAAATACTTCCATTTTCTACAGATTTTTGATACCATGTGAATGCCAAATATTTATTCTGTTCTGTTTCTTCTCCATCATTGTAACATTTGCCAAGATATGTTTGAGCTAATGAAAAGTTATCCTCTGACGCTCTTGAAAATAATTTAAATGCTTTACTACTATTTTCTTCCGTATCTTCTGTATCAATATTGTAATAATAAAAAAATCCCAAAAACCATATATATTGTGCTTTATTTTGATTATTTAATAACCAATTGATAAGATTTTTTGAAGTTTTATTCAATTGTAATGTTCGTTGATTAATAAGTTGTTGAATTTGATCAAATGTAAATCCTAAATCACGTTTATTGATAATGTATTCAATTAATTCGTCAACAATTTGATCAATGGACATCAAATCACTTTCAAACTCTATTATAAAAGATTCATTTTCATCATTTGACGATGTATTTAATGATATTAAACTATCATTATTTATATTTTCTAATGAATTATTCTCAAAAATTATTGTTTCAAGAATTGAAACGACTTGTTTTATATCTGGGCGTTCATCTGGTTCATCTTTCCAACATTCTAATTGAATAATAATATAAAATAAAATTAATATATGTGATGCGAGATCTTTTAATTATATGTAAAGAATAATGTATTTACCCGTATATAACTTAGAATACTCAACGGGAGTTCTGTCAATAATTTTTTCTCTTAGACCATCATTTATAGAAATGACTAATCTTAAATCATAATCAAAACCCTTGTCTTTAAATGGTTCGCGCCCACTTGATATTTGCCATAAAAGCACTCCAATACTATATACGTCAGATTTCTTACTTAGCAAATAGTTATCATTATTAAAAGATTTTGGATCGACATAAGGTATAACGCCAAGAATTTTTGATGTATTACTTGATCGTTCAGCAATTTTCTTTGATAATCCAAAATCTGCCAGTTTAATACCGTTCTTACTTATAAGTATATTTTTAGCATGCTATCATTTATTTATTTAGTTGTTTTTGTTATTTTTTTTTTTTTTAAAAAAAAAATTTTGATTAATAAAATGAATTTGATTAATAAAATGAATTTTCAATATCACGTAAAAACAAATTATTACCAGATCACAATGAATAATATTCTTATCATGTAAATATGATACGGCGCTTGTCAACTGTAAAGCTAAGCCTAGTTTATTATTCCATGTAAGTTCAACAAAATGCTTTTTTAAATAAGTATTTAATGTGCCACTGTGAGCATATTCCAGAACTAAACAGTATTCACTCATTTGATAAACTACGTCTATAAAAATAATGTAATTGTTAAATAAAAGTTAAAGTAATAAATGATTATTTTAAACTATACCAGTTTCGATTTTTGCCACTCCAAACAATTGTAAAATATTCTCATGCCGTCCAACAGTCCGATATAAATCTAGCTAATAAAATAAATTAAAAATAACATCATAAAATTAACTTTTTACATTTTTATGAAATTTATTGAATCATAGGAAATGAAGAGCATTTCTTATATAATAATATGTCACGTGAAACCCTATGATATATGACGACTATTGGTCGATTAAATAATTAATTTACCCACCTCATTGATAATTTGTTGAAGAGTCGTCTCGTCGTTATTAAATGATTTCAAAGCATAAAAGCCGGAAACATTTTTCAAATTAGCACGGAGTACGCTTCCATATGAACCTTTTCCTATTGGCTTTAGATTCCTAAAGTTCGAATATTCAAAATATTGGACATCTTCATTGTTTTTTAACCAACTATTGAATATATCATTTGTTTCTTTTTTTATCGTTTCATATAACTTTGAGTCTTTTTTTCCTATTCCATTTGAATATTTTATTTTCGCATCGGCTGACAAATTTATTTTCGCATTGGTTGATAAATTTAATTTCGCATCGGTTGACAAATTTATTTCTGAGTTATTTGACATTTTTTACCTTATAAAAGAATACTATATTACATTTAACATTTTTTTGAGTTTGAAATTTCAATCTACATAAAAACGCGCATTAAACAATATTTAAAATAAATATTGTATGATCGGCAAGTAACACAAAATAATTTGCAAGTAATACATTTATAGTTTCACGCCAATATTCACTTAAATTAAACCAAATTAAAAATCATTGGAAGTAGATCCAATATCGTGTTACTTAAGATAAGGCGTTCTAAATTCTTTTTCCATTTGGAACAGTGCTTCTCATGTATTACATTTCGCAGTGTAATAAAGCAACTTGGCTGTTTGTCAAAAAAATTGTGTTAAAAATAGTATGGTGACGTGACACCAATCCTAACCTCACTGAATCCATATATAATCATAAGATTCTACCACTTGAGGATGTTAAATTAACGGATATGCGCAATGACAAACATACATTTACCTTTGCAGTCTCTATCGAACATTCCAACTAAAGCAGAAAAATTTTAAGTTTTATTCTCTATAAATGTATTAAAAAAATCGGGGGTTTATCGTAATAAACTGATCCTATTAGCGACGGATGCGGATGGCGTGACACAAATTTTCAAAATTAACAATTGGGGGTGATTCAAATTTATTTACTGTACCCCTTCTTGCAGAATACGTAACACAATTTATTAGGTTTGGATTGAGTACACATAATGGCGTAAATGATTAAATTGTGATCACTCTTTTTAGAGACTAAAGGTCATCATGACAAAATATTCTCTGCCGATTTAAAATCACCTTCCTTCGAAAATTGGTATCACCACTAAATGAATCTGTATGCATCATTAATCAAATGGAGATGATGATTCAACAATTATGCGGTTCGTCTAATAAGTCTTAGTTTTAGCTTAATTTAGTTAATTAAATAAAGTTAACGTTGGAACATATCATTTTGGTTAATTACAAAAGAAAACAAATAAAAAAATAGATTAGACAAAGTTTTCCTGTTAGCTAGATTTTACCGTTGTTGATCACTATGTTAATTATCCGGGATTGAACCATTTGTGTAGTACAGAAATTTGGTACAAGAAATAATATAATTTTTGCGGCGGAGATCGAATCATAAATTTAAACTACAACGAGTGATTGTTACGTCCTTTTATGTACCAAATTACCGATACAGGCCGATACTGCATGCTGATCAACAGGGCGGACATGCATTATATCACAATGTCGATCACTTGCCGATCATGATATATGTGATATCACGTTAAATTTGAAGCTTTATTCTAAGCAATAAATGTTCTGACGATTTATATTAAATTATTTTATTTAATAGTTTAAGTTATCAATAATTTAATATAAAAGTATTGTGGCAAAAGAAGTTATGTTTCCAAAGTTAGATTTTACGTCAAAATTTCAATAATTAATATATACGCTATATATATGCCGATCACTAATCTGACTTTGAAGCTTTATTCCAAGCAATGAATGTTCTGACAGTTTATGTTAATTTATTTTATTTAATAGTTTAAGTTATCAATAATTTAATATAAAAGTATTGTGGCAAAATAAGGTGTGTTTCCAAAGTTAGATTTTACGTCAAAATTTCAATAATTAATATATATGCTATATATATGCCGATCATCTGCTAATCTGACTTTGAAGCTTTGGGCGAAGCCCTGGCGAAACTTAAATATTATTTAGGTATTCAAGAATCAATGGCTAAAATAAACCTGAATAATTTTTGATAACCCAAAAGTTAACATTAAATTAATGTTTACAATTATTATAAAAATAATTGATATTTGGCAAAATCTTTATGAATTATTTTAAGAACTAATTTATTAACAATTAATAAAATGAAGTAAATAAAATCGAAATTTAATACATTATTATGTAGAATTTGTGAAAAAAATTAATTCAACGGTATTTTTTTTGCGATACTATTGGACAAGTGATCGGCGAGTATACATAAACTGTACTGTACGGTCAGCTAAACTGTACTGTACGAAATATTTCAGCCAATCATTACTCATTGTATACTTTTCAAATTTTTTAATTTATCGTACAATAAAATTTAATTGGTGGTTTATCACTTCGTACAGTACAGTTTAGCTGACCGTTTATCTATTTACCTTTACCTAACACCAACAAGTTTAGAATTAAAATTCTTCCCCACGTGACCGGTGACATTTAATGGGATGTGAAAAAAATTTTTTTGGGAGGCAAAAAATAAACCGTCCCTCAGATAAATATAAACAGTGAAAACGCGGTGGGCTGTGATGCCGGTGATGAATATTTTCAGGTCACGTGGGAAGAAAATTTGTTGGGGAAGATTTTCACCATAGTACAACCACGTGATATTAATGTTTGTGCCTAACACAGTATTTCTTAAATAATTCAGACCAGAATTAAGATAATGGACAAAATTGTCTCAATAAACAAATTGACTACAAGAAATCATAAAAAATGAAGTGGGCAAATTGACCACATGAAATCAATAACAAAAAATGGAGTGAACATGTAAAAATAAAAGAGAAAAAGCGGACAAAATTGTCCAGGAACAAAATTAATAAAATATTTAATTACAAGAAACTTTATTATTAAAATAAAATAAGAAACTAGCACCTTGAAACCTAAACCCTATAAAAATTTATCCGTTATTCTGTAAAAACTCCGTAAAAATGAGCCTTTCACGGACCCATTCACGGAAAATGTATGAAATTATTCGATAAGTTCCGTGATATATGTTATTAATTCCGAAAATATGAGCCCGGATCTTTTTATAAGGAAAAAATAGATCATTAAGGATTACCCCAGAGTAATCACGAAAAATTTAACGAAATGGCCGGCATTACACATTTTGGCTGAAATTAGGAGTTATGACAGATAATATGTGACGAATAGGATTTTTGCTACTAAAAAATTTCGTCCCTTATGAAAAGGTAAGTTACCAAATCATGATCAACATACTCATACCGAATTTGATAATATAATATACCGTTATATGATGTTTTGATTTACTGACCACCACCTCGTCATAAGTGATAACACTAATTAAATTAACAGTTTAATTTGTACTTTTCATATAATTGCTTCTACGAAATTAATTTGACAAGAATTTATTTATTTAAATTTTCTCTATATCTAAGCAACGTATGTTTGAATAAGCGAATTTGATATATACCATGTTTAGCATCCCATAAACATAATTGTTTGTTTGAGCGAACATCAGCAAATGAAATTTTTTTTTACGACATATGATACAAAGCTTTGTTGACATGTGAAGTTTATCATTCCAATATCCTAATGACCTAATCCATATAAAGCCTTCTCACCCCTCATTTTGAAAATAAAATTTGCCTAATTTAAAATCACGATAATTAAAATTTTTTTCTTTAAAATATGGTATAAACAAACATACCAAAGTCCTAGACCTTTGTAACTTTTTCAAATTACTGCACGTTAAAAAAAAAAAATTAAAAGTAGGCACTAATTATATATTATGTACAAATAATAATAACTGAAATTATCATCTACCGTTGGAATCCTTAAAAATTATTGGATATCACGTTACTTATTTGTAAATTGTATTTCAGTACGGTGTTTTTTTAAAGATTGTGGAATAAACATCACGTTTTTAGATACCGATTTCGTACAAGATCAATTCATATGCGCTATTTTTTTTATTTTTCGTTTCTTTATCAATGATATCAATGACATACAATAACGAGTACGGACTTCTTTCTATTTTCACGGTACATGGGAAATAAAACCGTTGAACTTTATATGGATATTTCATCCTCTTAAAAATCTTTCTTTAAAACACGCTATTTTGTTTACAGTATGAAAAACTACGATCGGCTCGCTTTATAACGAACTTGCGTTATACCGAATTTTACAGTAAAACGAATTTATAAACTGTATATAACTGTATGCAACAAATTTTTTCTTACACCGATTTTTTTATATATAACGAAGACATTTTCGTGACATGTATGACATGCGCTAGACTTTCCCATTAAAACGAAGGCCCAATTTTCCTGGACAAAAAGTTACCAGCCATGAACAATAATATTCTTTATTCGATAGTAACCACTATACATAGTATATTGGATGTTTTTAGAAAACCTGTAATCTAATACGTACTTTTAACCATTGTGATACTTAAGACTACGGTTTAAGGCAAAATATATTATATTAACCAATTATTTTAGGTTAAAAAAATTATATTTACTCCAATTAATTTATACTTGAATTTCTTCGACAAATTTATTTGGCACTTCTAATTTTGTTAAATTTAATGACAATTTATACAATTTATAATGTCACATGTTTGATTTCACATTCATTTTAAATTTTATGACTAAACCTTCTGATCTTGGTTTTATGAAAATCAAAGAAGTAAATATATTCGATGAAATTATGTCCCTCAATAATACCATAATGACCCTGCCTCAGACTAACAATATTAACTATATAATCCGACTATGACCCGCATCATCCGGTAGCTTTTTTGAGTAATACTTTGCCCCCTTCGCATTCTTGGTATCATTAAAATATCCTAGCGACCTTTCCAATACTTTAATATTTTATTATTATTTTTGACATTAAAGCGACTCCATATTTTTTTGTGATCTTTTTGTTTAGAATCTTGCGTAACGGGACTAATATCTTCAGGTAATTCTAGATCATCATCTAAATCCAAGGTTTTATCAGGCAGCAAGCCAAGTGAGCGATCGTCAAACATACGGCGAATGGAATTGTATAACCCTTCTAACATATCCAATAATTTCATAAGAGAAATACGTTCTTGTGGATTTTGCTTCCAGCCTATAGGAATAAAAAAATAAATTTCAATATCAACATGCATAACCGTTTATAATTATAAAAAAGTACTTACTACCATTTATAATTTTTTTATACTCTTCTTGATAAATTTTAGGAGTTAAAGCTCCAAATATAATTCTCTCTCTTTCACCTTTCATAATATGATCCTTGATTTTTTCTGCTTTCCAACCTTTATACGGAATTTTTTCAAAAGTAAGTTCCCAAAGTAACATAGCAAAACTAAAAATTTCGCACTGAATTGTGTATTGAGAATTGGTTAATGCTTCAGGAGCTAACCAAGGCAATATATCTCCTGCTGATTCTGAATCTATCAATAATGAGGTATTATTCTCATCGTTAGTATAACATGCTAACTCAAAATTAAAAATTTTAGGTTCTAAACTTTCTGTCATTAAAATATTTTCGCATTTCAGATTACGATGTAAAATATCAGCGCATTGTAAAAATATAAGACCACGACAGATTTCAAGAGCAATCCGAACTTTATGATGAAAGTGTATGTCTTTTTGTTCATAAAGTTGTCTCAAAGATCCACGTTCAGCCCACTCAAAAACCATAAAACTATTATTTTCAATTGACGAAATACCATAAAATCTGAGAATATGTTTACATTCAGATAATTTCATTAAAATTTCTAAAATTTTCTGTGTTCTCAAATCATTCAAAATAGGTTTACAAGCTACTTCTTGTCCTTTATAAACTTTCCTAATTATAAAACTGGTACTCTTGCCACGTTTGTCACTAGATTTTCCTTGTGTGGGACGTGTTAGGTCTTTTGAATTAATCTTATTTACATTATGTAGGGTTTTATACGAATGGTTCTTAGAAGATCTCGATTTCATCGAATAAATATTATTATTATACAATGGGTTACCATTATCTTCTTGATAAATATCAAATAAATCTGTTGATCGTGATTCTTTCTGAAAATCATAATTGCTGCTAAAGCCATTTTTAATTAATTGATCAAGAATAGAAATAACTTGTCGAATATCTGGACGTTCATCTGGTTCATCTTTCCAACAATCTATCAATAAATAAGATAAATTTATAAAATCAATTTTACTAAATATTTATACCAAAAAACAAACTAACCCGTATATAAATTACTATATTCAACAGGAGTGTCTTTGATAATTTCTTCCCTTTTTCCGTTTGTTATTTCCAAACTTAACATTATATTATAATCAACATCATAGAACGGTTGATGTCCACTTGAAATTTGCCAGAAAAGTACTCCAACGCTATATATATCAGATTTCTTAGTTAGCTTATAATTTTCAATGATAAAACGTTTCGGATCTATATAGGGTATAACACCAAATATTTGTGATGAGCTACTAGTTTCTTTAGATGCTTCTTTAGATAGCCCAAAATCTGCCAGCTTAATAGTTTTCTGATGTATAAGTATATTATTTGCATGCTATTAAATTTTTAAATTTTAAAGAAAAAAGGATAACATAATTAACTTCAACAAAATTATCAATTTAAAAAGTTTAAAAAAGTTTAGAAAAACAAAAATATACCAGATCACGATGAATAATATTGTTATCATGTAAAAATGCTATTGCAATTGCTAGCTGTGAAGCTAAATTAAGCTTATCACACCAATCAAGATCATTAAAATGTTTATTTAAATAAGCATTTAACGTACCGCTGTCAGCATATTCCAATACTAGACAATACTTGTTCATTTGATAAACTGTATCTATAAGATAAAATAAAAAAATAAAATACTAATACATGAAATAAAAGAAAATCATTTAATCAATACCGGTGTCTACTTTTGTAATCCCATAGAATCGTAAAATATTTTCATGAGAATTAATAATCTTATGTAATTTTAACTAAAATCGAAGTAGTACAGTTTAAAATTTATAGTAAATCTTATCGCCTATCATTTTTAAAGCTCAATTATTACCTCTTTGACAACTTTTGAAAGAGTTGTTTTATCATTATTAAAAGATTTCAAAGCGAAGATTTTATCACTCCCATCATTCAAAGTAGCACGAACTACGGTCGCAAATGAACCCCTTCCTATCAATTGAATGTCCTTGAAGTTCGAATAATCATATATTTTGTTGGCCGATTCTAACCAAATGATTTCATTTTTCGACTCTGCGCCAGTCGATAAATTTATTTCTGTACTATCTGAAAATCTCTTTAATCTTTTCTTCAATTTCATAGAGTTGAAAAAAGACATTTTTTTTTTTTGAAAGATTCCATATATGACCCAGTATTTAACCTGATAATTTCCCTATTTAGGAAATTCACATGTTAGTTTGAAGGCGCATGAACTTTAACTTAAAAAATAAATAAACCAGTTTGACAGGATTATTAAACGAGAATTTTGATTTTGCCTCGTGATATCGTTACTAATAAATTTTTAAAAATAAAAATATAGAAGTGTGAAATAAAATTTTTTTATTATTATTGATATTGCGGAAAGTTCTATTTAAATAGTATAAATATAAACAAATTTTATTTTTATTCCAAAACAATGTTAATAAACAACCTAAAATGCTTATCGTTTTCCCGCATTCTCAATAGGGCAACTCTGTCTAATAACTATTTCATTGGAGACTTCAATGAAACAATATTTTTGCATTATAGTTTTTATATTATTGAAGTGTGAGAAAGGGCTAAGTCATATGATGACCTTACATGATCCAAACTTACTGTCGCAAAAAATGGGTAGCCGGATTTATTTACAGGTTCGCACGTGACTTCGGACATTGATTTCCGGTTGTTACATTGTGTACATCAATCTTTAAATTATTTCTCTCTTTACTCCTTTTACTACGCCACAATGTCGAACTAACAAAATAAAGCTTGCAAGGGTGACATGTTTTTCAATACTATGAAGAATTTCTAGATGAAAAGAGAGTTGCCTTAAAAAGGCGTTAGATGCCAAAGTAAACTTAAAACAGCTCGCTCAAAAAATAAAAACTTGAGCAGGATAGGATAATTAGCTATAGTGATATCACTGAAGCACTGAAGCCGTATACTGTATACCTTTTTAATTTCCTTAAATAGTACAAATGTGTCTTATGAAGGAGAGAATGAAAGTTAAAGATGAATCTTTGTATTGAACTTTCATCTTCAGTTATTCTTGATTTTATTCTAGAAAAAGATGGATCGTCAAAGAAAATTATGAAATTGAAATTTGCTATCACATAATTACATCTATCTCAGAGGGCAATGGACATTCACGGGTTTATCGCGACAGGAACCAAAAAAAGATTAAGGTGTAATCCATTTTAATGCATTATATATGAACAGCAAATTATGATTTAAATATTATTTTTACATTACAGGTCCAACGAAATAAGAATTTTCCATTAATTTCATCTTATGAAGGCAACTTGGTGAATTTAAGCGTTTTCAGTTGTTGAGAAAGTGATGAAGAGAGAGATACATATGAAGTAATTTGACTTATTTGTCCTAAATTCGTATTGTTCGACACAATTTTACTTAACAAATATGAAATATCGCACCTTAATGAGGGAATATCGTAATAAATATTATCATTTAGCCATGAAATCTTGGACAAGGTTATACATGGGGGCGTAATAATTACAGATAATTCGGCATTAAGGCGGCGTAATGGTGAAATATATTACACCAAGTTTTTGTTCGAAGATTCATATGAAAATAGTATTACACCGGTGTAATGCTGAATTGGTGTAATGTGCCGAAATGGCTTGAACCTAATTCACCCCCATGTATAGGACAAGGTACTTATAATTTTATATATAATGAGAACTTTGTGGTTCTAATTGCATTTTAATCTTTATTAATTTTTAATTACATTTAAAGCCAAAGAATTGTTAGAAGAATCACTTGACAAAACCAAAAGGTCATTTATGGTTAAAAAATGTTCGCTCAAATTTCCAATCACTGGAAAAAATTAATATTGTCATTATACAAGTATATGATACTAGAAATAGAAGAACGATGGCAAAAACATGTCAAGATTTAATAATAATACAGTGATTGGGAAAGAATTTTGTTTTATATTAAAAATTGGAATGATAATTGAAAATAATTCTATTGTCTTTGCGATTTTACCTAACAATCAGTGTCCGAAGTCACGTGTAACCCTGCAAATCAATCCGACTACCAGTTGTTAACAATACTCGTGCTAACATTTTGTATCCCCAGTCTAAAAATCCTATTGTCATCACAGTTAAGGATATCGCCATGGAATTATAATTGATTTTATATAGTGCAACTAGTTATATTTTAGCGGTTTATTTATTTTACAAACGTCGTGTAATTTTTGTTATCATTCTGTAGTCTGTACCAAACTGACTATACCGTTATACTTGTTCCTAAGTAATATAAAAAACAATTTCATTTAAATGATAACTAGAGAATCAAGTTGATTAATATTTTTCAGTAAATATGTAATTTATAGTCAATTTCGTATTGTTCCTTATTTTTTGTTCGTAGTATTTATGAAAATCTTTTTGTCTTGATGAGAATTAACGTTATGTTAATTTTTATGTTATTAAATTAAAATAAAATCAATATTTTCCAATAATAATTAGTATTTGCACGAATCAATATGAACCGAATGTATTATCCCGCTTCTTCCACTATTAATACTATGACTTACGTATCTCAAGATAATGTTATTGCCGAATACTTTTTTTTTATAAAGCATGGAATGATCATCAAATTTATCATAATCACATTTGAAATTGTTTCACGTCTTTTAAGCAACCATGTCTTCTCGACTCAAAATTACGTTCAATCAAGTAATTTACATGTATTTTATCACCAGCAACCTGATGATAAAAAATTTATCAAACTAGTTTGAATAAAATTAGTAATGGGATTGAAATTAATGATCCACGACAAGTTTCTCTTGACATATTTTTATTTGGCATCAAACAAAATTAACGAGAATGTTAACGGTAGTTACTATACCAGTGGTTCTAGTGCGAATTTTGTTAATATTTTCAACCATGTGACAGATAATTATGACCAATCTCAACAAGATAACAACGATCAATTAACCTCTCAAAATGTTATTATAAATTATACTCAAACATAAACATCCACCACCCTTAGAATAATATGTTAATATAACTTTTTAGGATTCATTAATTATTTAGAGAATGTCAAAATGTCGCCACTGGGATTTCACCAGTCCGATTTTTTAAATTTATAAGATTAATATTAAATTAAATAATTAACCACACATATTAAATAGTTATCCTATATATATGAAATTTACAAGAGATTTGCCTAAGATCAAAAAAAACTGTTTTTTAGATAATTTTGAGATAATGCAAAATTGACTTTTAATTTTTTCACTTTACTAAAAGTTTTTTTGACAAAAATTTCAAAATTTTGTCATGGTTAACATCAAATCAATATTTGTTAACATATTTATAATTTAAAAATTTTTATCAGTATTTTTTAAATCTGGCCAAAATTATAAACCGGCATTTTAAACTCTAGCCAAATTGTAATTTTTGGCCGGAATTGACAATCACCAGTGAGATTTAGTAATACCCTATTAGATCTTCTTATTTCATAATACTGTATATTATAAATTGTGTTTATTTTTATGTATTATTATCTTATATTTGTATTTAAATAAATTGATTTTTACTTCAATACCACATTATTCGCTATCGTAAATATCCATATTATAATAATTTAGCCTGCATTATTTGTGATTTTAAAAAAGATTTACTAACTTGTTCGCAAAATGTTGACACATGTCTATTTATTTCATTTTTCTTGCAAAAAATTTTTCCATGGCCTTTCCCAGAATCTTGACCAAATTCTCTTCCTATGATGTGGATACTGTGTCGATGAAGGAGGATATTGTGACGAGAAGTCACCCCAAGAAAAACAATGTTTTTTTTCTATTTTTATTCATTTGCAAATAAAAGAAGTCTTACTTACTTTCCACAAATGCACCAAGCGTCTAATTTCATTTTATTAATATTACTAAAGTAATTATAAATTGTGTGATATCTTGATGTAGTGAAAATATACGATAATATACAATAAAGAAACGGAAGGAAGGTTACAGAGAAATAGAAATGTTAAGATTTAATAATATTTATCATAAAAGATGTACAGTATCACTAAAGTTTTTAATTTTAGACAAAGGTTCAAAATTGTATAAATGTATACCTATTTATTTTATTCGAGTGAAGATATAAGTAAAAAATGATTCGTGTATCGTGATATGTTGATGTAGTGCAAAAATACAATAAAAAAAATTAGGAACGAGAGGTAGGTAAGAAATTAGTCCAAAGGACTATGATATCCTTCCGGCACGTGACGATGTACACATTCTTTTCTCCAAGCTAATAAATTACAACACTAATTAGAGTAACTATACTAGTAAATACTCGAACTATCCCTGTAAAAAATGTTGATCCGTGTTTTATATTTCCATGCTTTTTCCGTGAATGTATCATTTTTATGGAATTTTTACGAAAGCAACGGAAAATATTCGTTTTATAGGGTATCCTGGTCACAGTCGCCACCAATGTATCAAAATAACAAAAATTACTAAAAAAAATGATTATAACACATCAGAAGTTCTGAATTTTATGAAATTTAGTTTAAAGTGAACAATCTACGCCTTTCCCAAAATTTCTTTACTTTTAGAAGTAATAAAGTAAACAGTACAAAATCATTGATACAAAAAATTACAAAATAAAAAAGAAATTCCAGCTCCCTATCTACAAACAAAACAGACGATCCTAACCTTTGTCATATTAACTCGAAATTTCAAACTCAAGATCTACAAAAATAAAATGCACTAAATCACGTGGATCATCAATAACATCCTATGAATCTACTGATTTCATTGGATTATAATTTCGTAATTATTTTTTAAAAAAATTTACGCGTTCAAAGTTTTTGCAGAAAAATTTAAAAATAACTTTTTTTTTGAAGCATGTTTAACATTGTGTTTATTTTGTAAACAAATACATTTTTTTTGCTTAAATCAATTTTCGGGTATATTGTAACATCGATTACTATTTCACCTTGAAAGGATGTGTTATTTCTTAAATAATTTCTACTGTAAAGTGTAAACCTAGAATAAGTAAACGCAATTGTTTAGAGTAGGATAACTAGGATATTATATTTTAATGAAAATAACTATCGTTACGTGAGAATTTGTAATCACAAATTTCCATTAGTTCCATACGCACACTCTAATATTTTATCCTAAAAAAGTCAGTTTACTTTACCCTTGTCAGACTATTTCCTGAATGCCATGTTCCTGAATATACCTTTTCCAGAAGTCAATGACCTGAATGCCAATTTCTCGAACTGGCCTAGACTCGGTTTCCACCCTATTTCCAATAAATGTTATTTCATAGTTGGCTGTCCTATAAAAAAAATTCTGGAAAAAACTCCGATAAATGATCATTTTTCTAGTTTTTATTCCGAAGCAACTCAGACACGTGATCATTTACTGAAAAATTTTTTATAGGGTTAACTTGAACGAATTAAAGTTAATGATAATTCTTTTTTTAACTTGGATTTCTCCTTCGTATCCTTCAGAAGGCGTCAGGAAAAAATAGTGTCTGATTTATATTCCGGCTTTTTAGAATTAGGGTAAGGGTTAGGGTTAGGTATTTGTCACGTATTGTCACGTCCTAACTTGATAGTTATTCTGGGGACAAAAATTTTTATATGGAAAAATTGTCATCCCACACCCTCATAACGAAATATAATCCTATTTGTCACACGAAATATAACAATTGTCACATGAAGCCACACTTAATTCCTTAATGCGTGACATTTTTTGGTTTCGCTGGACGGCTGGAGTGTAGTGAGTTTAAAATAAAATACCGTTTGAAACCCGCGAAAATTTTAAAAAAATTTGTTACAATAAAATTTTTTCACATCTCACAAAGTATTGTTCATCTCTATATGACGTGAACTTTGTACAAAATATTTTAGGAACCTAATTGTATTCTCTTTTATCCTCTAAGGATTTACAATGTGATAAACTCTTGGTTCGGTTGTTTTAAATTATCTTCATTGGAGAAGAAATTGTACTTAATTACTCATCACAAATACGTTTAACATCAATAACTTTATAGCTTTATATTAGAAACGAGGAATAAAATGTTCCAGACTTTCAGTTATTATTGAAATTCCAAATTGCTAACAGCTAATTACTAAAGTTATTTAATTATATCATTCCTAATTAACTAGAATGATTTATCGTTAGTCTATTCATTATGGATAAAAATTTGGGCAACTACGCAGTTTAGGTTTTAACTAAATATAAATGATATAGTAAATTTAGTTATATTTTATACTTTAAAATAATAAAAACAAATTACCTATTAAATCTGAATTTAAACTATCGTTTTTTTCTATAGATTTCATTTTAGTTAATATAATATCAGATTTTATACATAATCATAAAAATAATCAATAATATACCTTCAATAAATTCATTTTCTTCAGGTCTTGTTTTTTTAAATTCATCTAATATTTTACTAGTAGTTGGTCTTTGTTCAGGTTCTTGATCCCAACATTTCATATAGAGTTCTTCATATTCTTTAGGAGTCTCAAGGATTGGAGTTTCACGTATTCCAGCACAAATAAATGCAATTTTTTCCTTGTCTGTAACACAATATTTAAATGGAGGGTAACCACTGGAAATTTCCCACATCAATACACCAAAGCTATAAACATCTGAAGATTTAGTATATGGAAATTTTGGATCTGAAAGACGTTTAGGTTCCATATATGCAATAATACCACGATTATGCGCATGTTCTGCAGATATTTGATCTTGAATTTTCGAAATACCAAAGTCTATAATTTTAGCATTATTTTCATGAATAACTATATTTTTAGAATGCTAAAATAAATAAAATTAATTGTTTAAGAATCATTAATGCGTTATAAACACGTATAATTTAAAAAAATGTACACTTACCAGATCCTTATGTAATATATTTTCGCTATGCAAATAATTTAGCCCTTCTGCAATTTGAAGTGCCAACTTTTTCTTGTCATCCCAACTTAAGCTCTTAAAATTATTTTCAAGATAATTTTGAAGGTTACCGCCATCAGCATATGGCATAACAAGTAAATATTCTTTTGTCGTATTATCTAAAAAAGAGATGTTATTAAAAAACAAAATAAAATAAAATTTTAATAAAAAAGTACTATTTTAATTACCTTGGCTAATACCCAAGCAACGTATAATTCTATCACTAGTATAATTAGGCAGACGTAAATTAATTTTTAATTCATGGATAAATACATCAAATGCATTATATTTATCATGGTTAATAAATCTTTTGTAAGCAACAAAGCATTTTGTTTTGGTCCAAACTGCTCTCGTAATAGATCCAAAACCTCCTTTACCAAGTGGACTTGAATCCTCTAAATTATTAAATGGAATGAATATAGCTTCATTATTTTTCAAGATATTTTTAAGACCTTCATTATCAGAAATTTCAGGAGAAATAAACTGTTCAATTGTTGCGTCATCTTTTATTCCTTCATTATCATTAATGGTTTCAGGTGATACAAACTCATTTAAAAGAGTTTCAAGAGTCGAGATAATTTTTCGCATATCTGGTCGTTCGTCAGGTTCATGATTCCAACATTCTATATTAATAGACTAATTAATATCGTATTATTCGATTATTATATAACAGATAATGAATAAATTTTTTTACCTATATATAATCTACTATATTCCGATGGAGTTCCACTAACAATACATTCTCTCCGACCATTTAATATAGCAGTTGCTAATGTTGGCTTATAACCATTATGACTTTCTGAATGGAATGGTCGAACCCTGCTTGAAATTCGCCATAAGATCGTACCAATACTGTACACATCAGATCGTTTATCTAATTCATAATTTTTAGTATTGAAACTTTTTGGATCTACGTAAGGTATCATACGAAATACTTCTACCGTATTAAGTGATTCTGATTCTTTTGAAAATACAAAATCCGCTAATTTAACATTTTTTTGATGCACAAGTATATTGTTTTCATGCTATTATTTTGAAATAAAGCAAGGAATAAATTACTAATTCTCCAATACTTAATAATAGAATGTATAAAGATTACCATGTCATAATGAATAATATCATTATCATGTAAATATGATACAGCACTTGCTACTTGAAATGCTAATTTATATTTATCATTCCAATTAAGTTCATTAAAATGCTTATCCAAATAAGTACTTAATGTACCACTATCAGCATATTCCAAAACTAAGATGTACTTATTTTTTTGAGATATTTGGGGATCTGAAAAAAGAAAATAAATTGCACCCATTTCATTAAAAGTATTTTAAGCAGATTGTATTAATTACGTCGAGACTTATCGTACCGTTTTCCGTAATTCCGTAAAATCGTAAGATATTTTCATGAACAAATTTCTTATGTAATTTTAACTGAAATAAAATAATCTAAATTAATATTTAATTGAAGCTCAGGATATAAGTAAACATTTATACCTCATTGATAACTTTTTGAAGAGTTGCATCATCATTATAAAATGATTTCAAAACAAAAATTTCATCTTTTAAATTAGCAATAATGATGGTTTTTCCTTTTTCTTCGATTATTCTCTTATCTTTAAAGTCCGAATAATTATAGAATTTAATTTGTTTTTCCTTAATTAAATTATTTATCCAATTATTACTTATTTCCTCATTAGCATTGTTTATCGGTTTTTTTTTCTTCTTCAACTTAAATGCCGATTTTAGTGAAGATTTTATATGAAACATTTTCGTTTCAATTCTTTAGATATACCTCTTTTTATACGCTACTTAACAGTGCTGAATTTTTTTTTTTTTTTTTTTCCTGATATTTTTGGTATAATCTGTACGAACTATTATTCCAAATTAGGACTCATAAAATTTACTAATTTGATTATGATTTTTTAACTTAAACTATAAAAGGAATTTCCACGTTTCATATTTTTTGATCTGTGGACAAATTTGAAAGCTCTAACAAGTAACAACAATGTACAACGGCGTTTAGTACTTCTTAGTAATATGCAAGAAGGTTGATTATGACCGGAGTACGTTTTCCAATATATGAAAGTACTTAAGTAATTTGTAATTGTGGAACCGCGAATCAATTCTTTGAGAACATTCAATTTTATCCAAACACAATCAAATTTTTTACGGGTTTTTTGTGTAATAATCAAATTCCAAAAAAAGGAATTCTTCAAAGAAACAGAAAAAGGAAATTATTAAAGAAATATAAAAAAGGTAAATGTTAAAGAAAATATAAAGAAAAGGAAATTGAGAATTCTTAAATTTAATGAAAGTGCAGGATGCAAAAAAAATTAATAATAGCGATAATTATAACCGGAAAAAATATTCCAATGCATGCAGTGTATAATAATCGATAAATATTAGTAAACCTTAATAAAGAAAGAAAGAAAGGAATATTATAATTTTTGCAAAAAAAAAGTATAAAATACCCGCTTGCAAGGTAAAATTAAAAATTTATCAATTATCTTTTCTTTCTTTAAAAACAATCTATTCTTTCGTAATGGAATCAGCCGTTGGAGTTTTTGCCCCATATATACCTTTAATTGACAAGGCTACAGATTTAATTATTAAAATTGTAAAAATTTATGAAACGGCAGAATATAACAAAAATATTTGTGAAGCTTTAGTAAACCGAGTGAAATTAACTGAGAACGCTATCGATACATTACAACGTAGGAAACAAAAAAATGAAGATATATTTAATGATGATGTTTACTATAAAGCGTTTAACAGATTCATATACGTTTTAGAAGAGATTGAAAAATTTGTTGCGGAAATTTCAAATATTCGTGGTTTAAAAAAGTATGCGCAAGCAGATTTCGTTAAAAATAAATTTCAAAAACTTACAAATGATTATGATGTTGCAATGAAGGACCTACATTTTACTATGGCAGTTGCTAGTGAAGAACAAAGAAAAATTGAAGAAGAAGCACTAAAGGATGATCTGGACGAAATGAGCAATTATATTAAAAAAATGCATACCGATATTCTTGAGAATAACAACAAAATTAACTTTATTTATGATGCGGTGAAACATATGAGAAATCATTCAGATGTTTCACATAACTTAAATAAAATTGACTCAAAAGACTTAATATCTGTAAAATCTGCTGACAAACGTGGATGTGATCCTAATTTTATAATTAAGAAAACTTATAAAGGGTTAGAAGTAGCTTGTAAATACATTTCAAATGACGAAGAAAAAATGAAAACGTGTTCAAGAACACAAAAAATTCATGAAATTTTAATGAAATCATCTGAATGTAAACACATTCTTAAATTTTATGGTACGTCAACAATTGAAAATCGCAATGTTATGGTTTTTGAATGGGCTGAACGTGGAACTTTGAGGCAGCTTTATGAACAAAAAGATATACCATTTCATTGTAAGGTCCGAATTGCTCTTGAAATCAGTCGTGGCCTCATATTTTTACAATGTGCTGGTATTTTGCATCATGACTTGGAATGTAAAAATATTTTAATGACAGAAACTTTAGAACCTAAAATTTATAATTTTGAGTTGGCTCGTTACGATTCTGATGGAATCACTACTTCATTTTTAATGGATTCAGCTAAGGCAGGAAATATAGTTCATTGGTCAGCTCCTGAGAAATTAACCAATTCTCGATATACAATTCAATGTGAAATTTTTAGTTTTGGCATGTTACTTTGGGAACTTACTTTTGAAAAAATTCCATATCAAGGTTGGGAAGTAGATAAAATTAAGAAACATGTTATTGAAGGCCATAGAGAAAGAATTACATTCGAAGTTTCAACTACTGAAAATCAAAAAATAAAAAAAATTATAAATGATAGTAAGTGTTGCTTTTTTATTTTTTTTTAATAAATAAATAATTATTATTAATAATTTGAGGAGAATTTTAATGTTTATTTTTTAATTTTTTATATTCATAGCCTGGAAGCAAAATCCACAAGAACGTATTTCTTTTATGAAATTATTAGATATGTTAGAAGAACTATATAATTCTATTCGCATGAATCCAACAGATATACTTCGCGATAAATCCTTAGATTTGTCAAATGATATTAGTAATGCTGATGCTGATTTAGAATTACCGGATGAAGTTATTAGTCCTGTTATTTTTAAACCAGTAATTTCATTAGAAGAAGGTATAAGAGCTTTTAAAGCTAAAGAACATCAAAAAGCATGGGAGTGTTTCGACTTTCATGCGGAAAATAATAATACAACAGCAAAATATTGGAAAGGTCGTTATTTGTGGGAAGGATATTTTGATGGTATTAAAGAACGAGAAGAAGGTAAAGAATTATTTAAAGAAGCTGCAGATGAAGGAAATTTTGACGCTCAACTACGTTACGCTTTTACTTTATTAAATAAACTTGATGAAGAAAATAATCGACAAATATTTTTGGAATATCTCAAAAAAGCAGCTGGTGAAGGAAATAATCCTACCGCACAATTTCATTTAGGAGATATATATTATAAAGGAAAATGTAATATTCCAAAGGACGAATATGAGGGAATTAGATGGTTAATGAAGGCTGCTTTACAAGATAATGAGAGAGCAACTAATTTTTTGAAACAATTAAACATTGATGTTTATGATATTGAATATTCATAATGTTTAATCACTTATTATACTTAAATTTGATATTAGATGTTAATAGTTAGCGTAATTAGCGTTAGGAATTTCAATATTTTATTTTTTTTTCGTATAATTATTTTCTATCAAACTTCCTATCATATAATCTCTCTTAAAACTCAAACACAATCTTTTAAGGGCAGTGTATAAGTCATTAACCATCAGCCGTAATAAATTTAATATGAATTATCCGACAAATAATGACGAGTAGGGTCGGAAAGGTCCGTTACAGTCCGGTTAAAGTAATGATCCCTATATATAGACGGGACTGAACTTAGTCCAAGACCGATAGTTCGGTCTGAATTCAGACTTTTGTTTTTTTTATTTTATTTTATAATTATACATTGGAAAACATAAACATTTTACTATTGATCAATTGAACAATAAATATTAATGTAATGTAATTAAATCATTTTTATATTATTGTTATAGAGACTGATTTGGGACCCAGTCCTGTTAAGACCAAGTCCAAAGGCTCAGTCCTAAAGACCAGGACTTGAACTTTACTCTCCCTAAGTATGTTAGATATATTTTGCAATCTGTTTCTATTAAAATTTTATAATTCTCTAATGCAGATTAGGATCCGAAATATATACATAGAGGTCAGGGGACATTAAAATTTTTTTTACTAATAGGGGTTTTTAATAAGGTCAATACGCAAAATTAACACAACCGCCCGACTTTATAATCATGTGATTTTTCGATCAAACATTAATTACGACAATTATCAAATACCATATGAATTTTATAAATAAAATAACCATTATTGTATTGTTTCTACTGTTTTCATTTCCAAATAGCTTCAATATATTTTCTTCAATTGATATACTAGTTGGTCCAATATGATAAAGCAAGATAATAGTTAAAATACCGCACCCTTCACTAGTTAAATCACTAAATACATGACGTATTGCATAATTATGCAGATCAATTAGATATTGAATCACTTATTACGATTATTACGTGTCTATAATATATATATCTGTAAAAATTCGCAAATTGATAACATGACCTTGGTTAAAAAATCCATAGATTATACGCAAATCAAAATCTAACCCCATAAAATATTTCTATGATGGCTTCGCAATCATGCACCCTACCTCTATATATATATTTCGGGTCCTTGCAGATTAAACTAATCAAACTTTTCATTCATATATTTTTATTTTAATAGTATACAATATTGATAATAATGATAAACTAGTAAAATTATTTTTTATGCATGATAGTTAATGTTATATATGTTATATGTATAATATTGTTGACATTTAAAAATGGTTTAAACAGTTAATATTTGTGATAAAGGGAATGTATCTACGTTCATTTTATTTACTGTACATTTTTCGCAGTGTGTACCGTGTTTCCGACATATTTTATGTAGATTCCGTTAGATCTTCGATATTTTTCGCATGGTTTCAACCGTCAAGCATTTTGAAAACGAACCCCATTTTGTATCTTTTATTCGATATTAAGGTTATATTTAGTTTTTTTTGGCTGGCTATCTAAAAATTTGAATAAATACAGCGTGATTTTAAGATTCATATTACGTGTATTTTTTTTAAATTTCAATGTGACATTTTTACTTCAATTCTGCCTATATTTTTTATCTCCAGTTCTCCCTAAGTTGTCATTCCTTACAGTTGTTGCGGCCTAATTTGCATTTAATCTTTAAATTCTGCTGATAAAACGAAATATTCCTTCTATTATTATTTATGTTATTAAACGGACGTTACCCCTTATACCATGTGACATTGGGGTGTTCCATCAACTAATTAAATCAAAACTATGTACGGTATCATATAAAAATTTACTATTAAAGAATTTTCTATAAAAACTATAATTTATTATAGTTTAAATTCGCTTTATAAGAAATTTCCTATTAAAAAATGATTCATCTTCAAACTTTGATAACTCTGGACTCTTCTTACCAATTTCATTTCAAATTTCGCGAAAGTACTCTAAGTATCTGTCTCTTTCATAAAATAGAGAGTTTTTTTCAAAAAAAAGTCATTAACATTTCGAAAACGATAAATTAAATCTTCAAACAAGGAAAAAAAAAATTTTTCTTGAGAATTTACGTAAAAATCGCTCATGTCATATTCCTTAAGGTTATAATTTATTTATTTAAATCGTTTGAATTGCTCAAATGTTAATATAGCATGAGTTATCTAATTTTAAAAGTTTTCGGATAATTTAATGGGAAGAAGAATCAACCGTTACAATTTTACAGGATGATACAAAGAGTTATGGAAGTGGATCAATTATTTGATAAATAAGTTTCTAAAAAATTGATAACATTGTAATTATATTTATAAACTCTGTATATATTGCAATTTTTAAATATCCAGAAAAAATTCCAATTGATCCGTATACTGGCATAAGCCAAAAATGATTAAAAAACCTAATAGTAAATTTTTATATGATACCGTACATAGTTTTGATTTAATTAGTTGATG